>KN485206.1:0-43867 GCA_000787095.1 Periophthalmodon schlosseri | reverse complement strand
GACCTGCCACCCAGCCAAAGCCCCACAATAAGGCGCTATTCTGAGCTTAAACCTCATCTCTGCCTGTCACGGCTCTCATTAAACAGGAGGCACGGAACCCCCCCAGGGAACAACAACACGCCGGAACAGACAAGCACCACGGAAACCAGGGGGAGTGGGAGGAGCCGGACCACTGATCAAGACCAGCATTGCTTGTGGCGTTCAGAAAAGGAACACTTTAGTTGTATTGCTTGGGTGACCGCGTGTAACCAACACTATCCATCATCCGTTATGAGGCTATATGAGCAAAGCTGACGTTATTTTCTCACCTTAAAACAGCAATAAGACAGAGGTGCAAGTGAGAATAAAAGTCAGGCAGCATCAAGTTGATCATTGGATATATCTGTGTTACTCTCATTACAGGCAGGTACAGAAGATTTGAACCGGTCACCTTGTTATGATGTCATAAGTTTGGGGCTTAAGGTTAGAAATATATTAGATGGGTCTGACTTTTGTTGGGTCACAATATTGTTTGTTGCTTGAATAGTGGAATGTATGTGTGGCATGGTTAAGAATGATGTGCTTTTGCATTTTGAGCAGTAAATATATAGTATGGAGAGATACATGTTGATTTAGCATAAGTTTTGCACCAGCCCTTTCCTGATGCCAACCATTTGCATCTTTCTGAGTTTGGGACAACCAAAGAATACATTGGCAAGTGACTGTAGCAGAATGATCACTTGTTTGTAAAAATAATTTGTTATAAATTAACTGTAAAATATCATATTTTACATGTATAATCTCTCAACGACAACGAATTTGATTTAAAGTGTGCGTTTGATCCCGATTCATTACATTTAAAATGCTGGATATGTAATTTTTCTTGAACATGTAATGTGATATAGTCATTATAAATTAAAGAATAGCAAAATAAAAATTCTATTCTGTCAACTGGACAAAAGTTTTAGTGAAGACGTTTCATGCTCATCCAAGCGGCTTCTTCAGTTCTGGTTAGATTGCTCTGTAGCTCAAAGGAGTGGTTAGTGGCTTTGAGATGGAGATGTATGGCAGATTGGGGTCCTGAGCTGCTCTCGCGGCGGTGTTGGTACATTCTCTTGTCTCTGTCTAGTTTCTCCATTATAATGCTCACTGCACTCTTCACTACACTGAATGGAGTAGACCACACTACTTTGTTTGTGGCTTGGGGTTTTGCTCTTTGGGTGAAACAGTTTCTGTCATAAAGTGTTTGTAGGTTTGAAATAGACCAGAATTTCATGCTGTCTGAAAATCCTCTGAAGCTTTTCAGACACATCAGCTGAGTAGGGAATAGGTTCTGATTCTCTGTTGTCCTGTTTTGTTTTTTTTAGCTCTCTTTCATCTATTGAAGGCTCATTTTAGATATCAACAAGCAGAATTGACAGAATTGAATTTTGCTTGTGCTATGGATGACTGAGGGATTACACATACATTTTTCTAAGAACTACAAGCAAACCACTCTCAAACTGGTAAGCGAGCTGGAAAATGATTCCAAGAAGTTAGCAGAGAATAAGAATCACTTGAGCTTTAACCTTAGATGCCGAAAAAAACAGTCAATATCTAAAGTATTGCAGAGAAAGGCACCAGAACCAGGGCACAGGGCAGCCAGTTTAACTCAGCGTTACTTTAGTAAGAATCATTCTGCAATGGAACATCAGAGGAAAGGAAGGCTACTGCTGCTCTAGAGAAGGACCACAGCATTAACATTTTGCCAGCTGACAAAGGGAGATGCACTGTGATCCTGAACTCAGCTGATTACGAGGCTAAGGTGAACAGCCTGCTCAGTGACATCACAACCTAAGAATTGCTGGACCAAGACCCTACCAGTGGGTACAGTTTGAACAGGATGCATTTGCAAACCCTTTGTGTTTATTGCATAAATAAATAAATACATGAATAAACGAATGACTAACTAACTAAATAACTAACTACACAAAGAAAAAAACCCAAAGCCACAAACAAAGCAATGTGGCCTACTCTGTTCAGTGTAGTGAAGACTGCACTGAGCATTATAATGGAAAAACAAAACAGCAACTCCATAACAGAATGTACCAACACCATCACAAGAGCTCCTCGGGACCCCAGTCTGCCGTGCATCTCCATTTCCATTACATCTCCTTTGAAGATAGTGAGGTACAGATCTTAGCCAAAGAAAAGAAATGGTTTGAGAGGGGAGTTAAAGAGGCAATTTTTGTTAGGAAAGACAATCCATCTGAACAGAAATAAGGGGCTTAGAGATCATTTATTATTTATAACTCCATCCGCAGACCTAAATCAAAACAAGGAAGACAATAGTGATAGCCAGTATGCTAATAGGCGTGAGAGCACCCATTATGGCCCTGAACGATGATGCAAAATATGACTCAGGCACAGTTCACACTTACTGTAGTTCAACAGACCTAATTAACAAACCAAAACTATAAACAAATAGGTGTTAGCTTCAGTGTAGTCAGCTCCTCCCTTCAGACAGATATAAGGCTATAGAACTGAAGAAGCATGAGAGGTGAAATGTCTTCACTCTAAAACTTGTGTCCAGTTGAGAGAATTTAATTTTTCAGAATTTAATTTTCTTTTGCTATAAAGCATTGTATTTGGAACACAAAGTGGTGCACAATTCCATTCCAGAGAGAGAGAGAGAGAAAGCGAGAGAATCTATTAACATGTAATAATCTGTTCACTAATTGGCAAACAAGGTGTTTCCAAGAATCCTCCTACAATTTCAGAAAAAAAGGGCCATTATATTGTGCTGTATCAACCAACCTGTACAGCTGCCATATACATACAGTGGTCTCTTGAGATCATCCCATGCACGTCTCTCTCTCTCTCTCTCTCACACACGCACTCACACACACACACACACACGTTGGGTTTCCATGATTTTGGGGAACATTACATGGACTTACATTCATTTCCTGGAGACTGATCATAACCTCATAGTCATTACTTGTCTAAACTCTAACCTTAACCTCTTTAAACCCATGCCACAACATTAAACCATAATAATTTGATTTGTATTATAGGGACCTGATATTTGTTCCCATTAGTAAGGCAGGTCACCATGACGTGAGTGTGTATACAGATTTCAGTCCCGACAATGTTACATACACCCTTCCAATCACACACACACACACCCATGCACTCCCCTCCTTTTTAGCTGTGTTTTGCTCTGCTCTTACTCCTGGGGGATGTATCAGGCTCGTTAGCTTCTAAAAATAATCCATCAGGTTTACCAGGGTGCTCTGCCTCTTGGTCTGTTGTTTGATGTTGGCAGGTAACGCTTGTACGCCCAGGTCTTTGTCTCGAGAAGCAGCCCCCAAACACCTGCTGATGCAATCCATGTTCAGCAGAGAGGAGTCTTTGGATCAAAACACACCTAAGTGAGGAGAATCAAAGGCAGGGGAAGAGGAGAGAAAGCCAAATGTGTTATTATTTGGAAACGGTATGTGTGTTATGATTTGATATTGTATACTGTATTTCATTCTTAGCGCTGTCCAAAAAGGCATTGCTTGAACTGTGGAGTTTTGCATACATGAGGAATTGGTTATAAAGGTGCATTATGTAACTTTTCTGGGTTAGGGGTTTCCATCTATTTCCATGATATTGCTTTGTCTGAAATGTTCCACAAAATGGCATTAAATATATCTTGCATTTATTCAGTTACAGGTGTTTCTATTGATAAAGAAATACCTTGAAAAATATGCGTTCTTCTTGTGAGCAGGCTCTCCTCTACACAGATGTGACCTGTAACTTGGCCTGGTTCTTTCATCTGATGTCTCCAAGGAGATAGATACATTTAATGGCTGTGGAACATTCTGGGCAAGGTAATAACAAATCCATGGAGACAAAGAGGTGGCATGCCCTCCACCAGAAAAGTTATACAGTGTAGCTTTAAATTCAAATTATAACCAGACTGATGAATTGTGTTTGTTTTGAAATCACAAAATTGGATATTTGGTTTGGAAAATGTCCAATATCCGTCTGCAGTTTCCCCTTTTATTTTTGCTCTGGGTATCATTGCTCATGTCTTGCTCACAGGGCAGTAAATCCAATCAGAGGCATTTGAGTGTGGCAGATGACAGTGCTGACTCTTAACCCAATGTCCCACAGTGGCAAATCTCATTGATCTGAGTGCAAGCATCATTCATGGTTTGCAAATACAGCCCTGAGTGAAAACTTTACCTTATCTCCTGCCTGGAAATCTATTAACTCTACAGCCCAAATTGGGATATTTTATTAACCATTTGATACCCACCAACATCCTTTTACTCTAAGAAAATTGGTCAGCTTTAATCAAATGTAGCCCGTTATGTCATCCTTTTCTGTCTAATTAAATGCACACTATGTAACTTTTTTGGTGAAGGGCCGATTACCTGCTTGTCTCCATGGAAATGTTACTGCTTTGTCTGAAAAGATTCACACTATGGCATATGGCTGTTAATACTGGGCTGTGGTTAAAGAAGTGGCTATTGTGGCACATTGAAAATCTTGTCTAGCCTTAAATTAAAGTCAACATTTCCTCATGACCGTTTACATCCTCCTTCTAAAACAGTCCACAGGCTGGTTTATGTGGTTGGATTCTGTTAATTCTCATCTATAAACCAGCAGAGAACTTTGTACCCCTCAGTCGTGATGTTGATCAGTGCTTCTCTGTCGTGGTGCAGCAGATGAGCAGTGGTGGCACCAGGTGGGCACCTGTCGCCCTGTGGAGCTGAAGTCTCAGCTTCACGCTGCTCCTGTGAGTTCACTTCATCAGCTCAGAGGTGTGGTGTCTGCAGTCTGCACAATTGGCTCAAGACTAGCAACAACAGAATGCTCTTAGTTTTGTATTAAAAGTAAAAGACAAGAGGAGCATCTGACATATTCTACAATGTTTGCTACTTAAATAAGGCATAGGCTTCATGACATACTTGGAAGCAGATAATAAGCAATAGAAACCAGGAGGATTTTTGTGACATTGTGAATGCATCATTAAACTTCAGGCAGTGTTCACAGTTGCATACACCACATCAAAACTGGGTTTAAACTGGGACTAAACTAGGACTAAAGTGGGACCTAAATCTGCACTAGATCAGAACTAAACTGGACAAACTTGTGAAAACTAGTTTCCAAATGCAAAAGTCTATGTTTGCAACTAAAGGGGCATTCTTCTTGACATAAACTGTAGCATTTGAAAACTAGATTTCACAAGGCTGTTTCTGGCTTTTTGGGAGCCCCATGCAAGATACTTCATTTGGTAGTGTAGTAACAAAACATTTTATTGTCTTTATAAGAAAATAAAATAAATACATCACACTTGATGTTTATAATATATACTGTACTGGTCACACAATATAAGTAACGCTAAGAAATCAAAAATCAAGATACTTCAATGCATTACTTTTACACAGCATATTCGTACTAGGCAAGGTGGGTGAAGTGTTTCACCTGAGGACACACCAACAGTTTATAGTCACTGCTGCGCCACTATGGCACCTGATTTTCCCAATGGTCTCCCATCCATGTACTAACCAGGCCCAATCCTGCTTAGCTTCTAAGGTTAGACAAATGAAACCAATTACAAACTGAGGGAAACTTCAGTCCCCAGACACACTGTCTTGCGGTCTGGGTGTGAACTTAACAACATGGAGGTTTGTGGAGTGTACAGCAGCTTGGGAATCACAGTGGATTCTAATATGCTACTTTAAGTATATAGGCTTAAATCTGAATGCGCCACCCCTGTTATAATGTTGTTATCTCCTCAAAAACATACCTGGAGTTGTGTTTTGTTTCATTCACACATGTTTGAGTAACACTTTATTATTATTCTGTCTACATCTCCAAAGCTCAAAACCCTCTGTTCCACCTGATGATGATGATGTCTTGAAGTGGTAGTTTTCAAGTTAACAGTTACCTTTTACCTTTAGTTCAGTAGAGATTGGCAATTCCAGGGCTGAAATTATTCAAATGATTCTAGTAAAGGTGTATGGTGTTTAAAAACACAGTGGAGCACTTCCTGTATTACCACTTACATCACATGGTGTTTAAAAACACAGTGGAGCACTTCCTGTATTACCACATTACATCACAAGGTGAGTGTTTTCCGTTTGAGAGAAGAACTCAGAACTAAATATGCAGGGTTTGTGTGTTAAACATATGTGAATGAAACATAACACAGCTCCAGGTATATTTTTGACAAGGAAACAACATTATAACATATGTAAAAAAACTGTTGATTGCTTTAGGTGGAAAATGCTGTTAAGATAGTAAATAGTTTATGCATGTGACTGTAAGAGCTTTGCAAATAACTTCCATTTTTGACTGTAACACCTTCACTTCGTCTTACCCCACACAGAACATTCTAGTGATCAATGAGTCAGTGCTAGCCCAGGCTTAACAATAACAGTCCATGTACGTGACCTTCTCGGTTCAATGGCAGGTTAGCACACGCACAATTTTCATGTTTTTAAGGGTCTATAACAGGCTTCACTGTGATTTGGGGTGAGGCTGTGCAAACACTGAATAATGTAATACTGCTGGTGTGTCTAAGTGCGAAAACGCGGCATGAGATCAGCGCCAAAAAGAAGCTTCATTTTGCCACTTTTTACTCGCACCTGCCTCCGAGCTAACTGCACAAGAAACAGAAGACACCCCGTTACCACGTTTCCTCCAGCTGTGCCAGATTTCCTGAATGAGACCAAAGATAATGAATGTATATGGAATATGCTCGTGACACAATGGGTGGCATTGGCGTGAATGAACATATAGAGAGGTGGGAGTTCAAGGGATGTTCTTATAAGATTTTAATGGTAAGGTTATAAATGGAGCCATAACCTTATAATATGCAACTAGATTAAAAAAAAAATTTATTTATGCAAGGAGACCCAGTGAGAGCACTTAGACCCATCTCAGTTTTGGTGCGACTAGTCCTAAGTCCTATAGACTTAGGACTAGTCATGTTATCTTGTATTAAATGTTCCCATATCAATGATTAACAAGCAAGTGAGATATTCCGGAAGTCTGTGAAGTAGTCCCTTATAAATAAATTTCATACAGTGCTGTTCTCTTCTGACAGATAGCGATGGCCAACCTACTTTTTCATAGAGTGTACAGTGACGGGTTTTAATCCGTCACCTGTTATGAAACAAGGGGCAGAGTGAAGGAGTGGATCTAAAGGTTTCAAAGTAGAGGCTGAAGTCTGCATGTATATTATAGCTCCATAAGAAAAAAAAAGAAAAAAAACAGAAAAAAATGGAGCAAACACACTCAAACTCAAGCAAGAATCAATGTAATTTTACTCTTCGGATAAAAATAGGTTTGTACATGATGATAACAGTTCTTTTTTTTTTTTTTTTTTTTGATAGTGCATTCTGTGACGCATTGCTTTCCGAAAAATCTATTTAAACTGCAACGCTAATAATGAAAAACCTGTAATTTGATTTCATGCCAACCGCAAACCTGGACAAATATTGGTTGATTTGATTCTCCTGTTCAATTTCTACTAATTAACATAACTGACATAAATACAAAATTAAATTAATAATTAAAATATGTTCAAAACTTGTGTACAATGATACATTACATCCAAACATAATCGACTGTCTACTGTATTGGGACACTCATAGGAAATCCAATTCAAGGTCACACTGTCCAGACTACTTCCTACTAGAAAACGCTGACCGATCGTTGAATTCATTTGTACATAAATAATAATCAATACTCTGCACAATCCAAAGGTCAGACTGAAATAAGATACTATAAAATACTACTATACAACTAGGTAGGTATGACAAACCTGCTGTATACATGTTGGATGCATAGTAAAACTGTATTTAGACCTCAAGAAGAAACACTTGTAACACTTGCTCCTACAAATGTAAAAACAGTAGTAAAGCTAACAAGTACTAGCATGCTAACAGCGCACCAGCCTTACTTTCTGCATGGTTTGCGGATGATAGTAACGTTTTATTAGTTAATTAGATGCTGATTTATAATTTGAAGTTGAAGCACACGATCTGGTATTTTCAAAGGATAGACATAGAAATGAGAAAAAACAAACATTATATCTGAAGGAACGGTGCAAGAAACACACATGCTCAAAACATCTCATATTGTCAACATAAAGCGTTTGTTACTTGTAGACTTACTCACAGTGGGAAGAGTAACCACAACTTTTACTCAAGTAAGAGTACTGTTACTTCAAGAAAAATATTACTCAAGTAGGAGTAAAAGTATGCTGCTAGAAAAGTACGCTGAAGTTACTCAAGTAATCATATCACACCTTTTACACCATGTTCTCCTTTCAGTATTACAACTTTACAACTTTCTCAACTGTATCAGAATAGCTCAGTGACTCTCCCTCTTTGTAATACAACGCCTGAAGCAAAAGTGGCACGTTTCATTTCACCTTCACAACCTCTCTGTTCCTAATCACAGACACAGAAATACTCATGCAACAAATAACACCACCAACCACTACCGCTGCGGTCTGCATCCCCACCTCCAAACAGGAAGTCGCTCGCTTGCAGAGATCTTCGCTTTGCACTGAAAGTGGATCACATCTTTCAGAAGAAGCACAAAACATGAATTACTGTAATATGCCTATAGTGTAACACTGAGTTAGAGGGTAGGTCAAAAATCAAAGGTAGAATTTGCAGATGTTTTGTGGTTAATATCTAGTACCAGGCACATATAAAAACACATAAACATATGATTATGATTATGATTGTTATTATTTAAACATAGCATAACAAAAATGGTTCAACATATGTACATTTTCGTTTTGGTGTTTTCGTTGAAATACTGTGAACCTTCCATATATGTATCTAAAATCATCCAATTCTATAATGAAAAATGATCTAAAACATGAAATTGCATGCTACATTGAATTCCTCTATATAAAGCCTATAAAACAAGTTGGGCTATTGTAATATGCCTATTGTTTCCAAGTGGCAGTTACTGTTTAAAATATGTTTTAAAAATATGTTCTAACCTGTTTTTTGTTAATGTCTTTGCAATTATTGGGCCTATCCACCTAAAACAAAAAACTGTCTCAAAGTTCAACACAAATGAGCTGAGGTGAAATTAGATATTTTTTACTTTAAAGGTCCTATATTACGCAAAATTGACACTTGTGAACTTTAAACCACGTTATATGTTGTTACCTCATCAAAAACATACCCAGAGCTGTGTTTTGTTTCATTCACACATGTTTGAGTAACCCTTTATTATTAGTCTATCTACATCTCCAAAGCTCAAAATGCTCTATTCCACCTTGTGATGCCATGAAGCAGTAGTTTTCAAGTTAACAGCTACCTTGTTTGTAGAGATTCCGAGTTCCAGAGCTGAAATTAACCAAATGATTTTTGTGAAGGTGTATGGAGTTTAAAAACACAGTGGAGCGCTTTCTGTATTACTACATGACATCACAAGGTGGAACAGAGTGTTTTTTGTTTGAGAGAAGAGCTCAGGCTAAATATGCAGGGTTTGTGTGTTAAACATATGTGAATGAAACAAAACACAACTCCAGTTATGTTTTTGATGAGGAACAACATTACAACAGATAAGAAAATCACATAATACTGGCCCTTTAAGTCATGAGATTAGTACAGCAAAATTGGGGACCTTTTTTCCTGATCCTAAATCTTTTATAATGTTATATACACTCCTCCATCTAAAATCATGGCATCAAATTATCAAAAAACTTGCTTTGAACCAAAAGTGTATGGCACATTTTTAGAAGAAGCACATAGCAGCATGTATCATTGGATTTCCCCTCTTTTCACACCTTTTTGAGATCGCTTGGGGAGGTGTGGAGAGAGAGAACACAGAGAGATGATGTTGCTAGTTTGGGCCTTGTTTGGCACCTGCGAGGCTCTGGATCTGCCTCTCCTCTGTGTCTGTCACTCCTGTCTTCTGCAGTCTTCAGAAAACGGGGGAGGAGGAGGGGGGCTGCTAGTCACAATGGGGAAAGAGGAGTGTGAGAGGAAGGGAAGGCTGGTGTTGCATTGTAGGATTTCAAGGACCAAACTTGTATCAAAGCTGAGTATTTTTTGAGAAATATATTTCATGGTCCAATTTTTCTTTTCCACTAATTCTAATAGTCTTATGTTTTGGTCACATACTCATAGGTTCATACATTTTTTTAAATCCTAGATTCCTCAGAAATCTAGGATTTAAAAATTCATGATATTTAAATCAATTTTTTGTATTTATTTATTTGTTTATTGTGCTTTTTGTACAATGCTACTGCAACACTGCAATTTAACCTGGCGGAATTGAGATCGAAATGCATGCACTGTTGAATGACATTATCAGTCTGGGTTTTTTAAATGGTTTTATTTGGATCCCCATTAGCCACACCAAAGCTGTTGTTCTGGATCTCTCTCTGCAAGGTGGAACAGACCCAATTTAACACTACTTGTTGGTTCAAATTTCTCTCTGTTGAAGCCTAAATATATAAATATATATATATGCGGGTGTGTTGTGTGTGTGCGTGTGTGTGTATGATTGATCAAAGTTTAGAGCTGCAGCGTGCAAAGGGCTTTGTGAAAACAACTTGTTGCAAGACAGCAAGCTAAAATATGATGTTGAAATATGTCAATAATGTGTGATAGCTATAGTGGGAGCAAACTTTTAACAAAGAGTGATTTTCTAAGTGACAAAGAAAGTGAAGTGAAAAACTGTCTGAAGCCTTATCAGTCAACAGCCTGGGGATAGACAGCTCCCAGCAACTGTGAACATAAATGTTGAATAAAAACGTGGAGCTCAAATAGAAACCTTACTCACAAAGTTAAAATGTTTCAAAAATGTTCACAGTGCTTAATGGGTGTTTTGGGAGAGTTTGCTGTCTATTTTGAACTGTAAGCAACAGAACGTTGGACAGATCAAAATCAATACATTGCATTCACTTTCTAGAAAGATTATGTCATAGTATCAGATGATGGCCAAGGGCCTATGTAACTCAATGGAAGATCAACTGTTTGTTATTTGGGGCTTTCTACCCTGTTATAATGTTCCTTAAAAAAACAAACAAACAAACAAACAAACAAACAAACAAAAAACATGCCTCAAGAGATTTTAGATGTCATCCATGCATGTTTGAGTAATCTACCAATCTCTCCCAGGCCCTATTTGAACCCTCCTTACAGTTAGACATATTCTGTCCAATGCTCAGCCCACAAGCTGCTGGAGCACGTCATCCATGCTCCAGCATGGCAATTTTCCATATATATACAACAGCAGGATACAAAGCAATACACTACAGCTTCACAAACCTGATGTGATGTGCATTAGTTCATTAGCGGAATGCACATCTATTGTAATGTGATGGTCATCTGAAGGGGGAGTGACTTAGCACAGGGCGTAAAGGGAGGGGGGACTCAAAAATGAAAGTGAAACTTATTAAACATTTTAATATGTTGTTTTTGGCAAATATAGCATAACAATGAAAGGTAATGTGGTGATCTAAATATGTGTCAGCAGTTAATACCTCATAGAAGTGTAATACCTCGTCTTTAAGGATTAATCAGATGGTTTAAAGTCCTTTCAACTGACAACAGTCACACCTTTAGAATTGGATAATGACACCACTTACTGAGGCTATTGTTAAAAAAATAAATATCAATTATTATCTTGACCTGCTGATGCTGTTGTCTCCCCATCAGCATTCATTATTCTAGCTGTGCTATTAGGTGTTTCAGAGCAGCATGATCTGTTTGTTTGTTCAAGCATATGGCCTCCATTCAGTGCGGTGATTTCACTCTTTGGCACCAGTCACTCTCCATGACTGCTCAACACTGAAGACATGACCAAATAACAGTAAACATACTGCGCTCATCATGTTAAGCAAATGTCAAACAGAATTTATGAATGAAATTACAATATTAAAGGTGCACTATGTCACTTTTCTGTTTTTTTTTGCCTGAAATATTCCACACTGTGGCATCAAATGTATTTATTGTTCATTTAATTCAATTACAGGTGTTCTTATGCCACAAAAACACCTTGCATTCTTACTGTGAGTGGGGTCGCCCCTCCACAGATCTGACCAGAGGGAGGACCAGAGCACCTTTAACCTGTCAAGTTTGTTTTGTGCAAATTAAAAACAAAATTAAACTACAAATAACACTACGTAATACAAAATAAAAATACCCAAAATGGCCGCCTTCCTGCTCAGATATTTGAATCACGTTCCAGTTTGCTTAGAGTGGTTGGATAAGGATTCACTGATGAGATCCCAAAGGTCAGTGATGCTTTCTCCAGTATGAGGGTTGCCTTTTTAACCTGTTGACACGCTCAAGGTTCAGCAAAGTTTACAACTAAGTAAAACTGAAGAAAAATAACGGCAAGACATTTTGCATCTCATTGTAAGGTTTTGAAATTTAAACATGTCATACTTTTATCTACACACCCGAGGAGTCTATATTGAGAATGCTGCATAATTATACTACTAACAGATGAGTTTTCAGGGCTTTTTTGAAGATGGTGAGAGCGGATGAGTTTATGATGTGTTTGGGTAGGGAGTTCCAGAGGGTGGAGGCAGCGTTGAAGAAGGCCCTGTCCCCCCAGGTCTTATGTTTAGTCTTGATGGGGGCAGACAGGAGGTTGGCATCAGCTGATCAGAGAGCATGGGTGGGTGTAAAGAAATGAAGAACAATTATTTTATCACTGAGCAAAGCCAAAAATGCAATTTTAATGTACACTATGTAACTTTTGTGGATAAACGTAAAGTGGAACTAAACACTAAATGAACTTTTTTTGCTACTAAACTGTATATGGTGTTTGAATACCATTAGCTACTGTATATTTGTAGCTTTGTGGTCAAAATTGTAATATGAATTTCAGGTATTTGGTAACATCACAAAAGACTGCCCTGATTGCATCCAGGTGTTTCTGATTACACACACCTGGCTGCAGGGGCGGAGTTGAAGTGAAGTTTGAAGTTAGACCAACCACACTGTTCCTTATACCTCCAGACAGCGCCCCTCCTCCCCCTTCACTCTCTTCTTTAGTCTCCAGCATTGTCTCCGGGTACTGCCCACTCTAGCAGCTGTATTGGAAATGTGGTTGTGGGCGGAGTTTAGGTGTTCAGTGCCACTTTAATGCCATACTGTGTAACAATCCTGGTAAAGCAAGTCCCCCACAAAGACAAGCAGAAAAGAAAAGTAAAAGTAGGCAAGGCAAGACAAGTTTATTTGTATAGCACAATTTGTACACAAAGTCATTTAAAGTGGTTCGCAGAATAAGAAAGACATTAAAATCACAATACAACAAAATCAAAACATAAATAAAATTCACATTAAAAGAAAAGAGTGCAGAATAAAAACCTCTCAGTCATATGCACAGCTAAACAGAACCATTTTGAGCCTGGATTTAAACATTGTCAAAGTAGAGGCCTGTCTAACATCTTCAAGAAGATTGTTCCAGGTTTTAGCTGCATAAAACTGAAACGCTGATTCCCCATGTTTAGTCCTGACTCTGGGCACCAGCAGGAGGCCGGTCCCTGAGGTCCTCAGAATGCGAGATAGTTCATATGGCACTAACATGTCAGAGATGTACACTGAGCCACAGGAGCCAGTGCAGAGACCTGAGCACAGGACTTATATGATAGTACTTCCTGGTTCTAGTCAGGACCCGAGCAGCAGTGTTCAGGATGTACTGCAGCTGTCTTAATGCTCGTTTGGAGAGGCCAGTGAGCAGGCCGTAACCTACTGGAGACAAATGCATGGATAAGTGCCTGGTTTTGACAGTATACCATTGATTTTTGCAGTGTTTATTAGATGATAAAACGTAGTCAAATGTGGGCCAGATTACAAGTAACGGTAAACACAATTGACTTCTAGTTAGTGTGAAGAATTACATATTACATTTAAAGGGTCCATATGGCTTGTTCTGTTAGTGGTGAATGTGTGCGATGAAAGCAGCGCTCTGTAGAAGACCCCCCCTCTTTCATTCATGTAACAGAGAGTGACAGTCACAGATCAGGAGCAGTATCTAGAACAGTGTGCCTCGTGGGGATGGTGTAACAGCAGATTAAAAGATAATGGCACCGTTAGATAAACCTGGAGAGCAGGAGGATGACAGCAGTGAGTCACGGCCTGTCGCTGTATCATGATTCAAAGCTCTCAATGAGGGTTTTAATGTATAAATATGAATACATTAGGGTATGATATGTTTTATGCACACAATGTTTTGCCTTGCCTAAGCTTGGTCTCTGCACTGTGTTTTGCATATGTGTATATCCTCTCCATTAGTAACGATATCTGCTTCCTCATGTTTAGTAGTTAGCCTGATGCCAACCTCCTTACAGACTTGATGAAGCCTCTCCAAGAGCTACATTGTAATCATTATTCATTCACTCAACACTCAGTAATGGTAGCCACAGCTGCCGTGGGGTAAACTGAGGGAAGCGAGGCTGCCAATCTGAGTTATTGGCCCTTTCGACCACCACAATCACTTGCACACTCACTACATTCATTCTAAGCAAGGTGAGAGAAGTGTTTTGCCTAAAGACAACAACACAGTGAGAATTGATCCTCTCCCCTTCGGCTCGATGGACGAGTACTCAAACTACTATGTGACTGTCACCCCAACTTCTGCATTTATACTAACTTCTAACTAGGGTGAATTTGTTCTCCTGTTTGCTGGTCTTTTTGCTATTTCTAAGAGAAAAGGGTCTGTGAAATATTTTTTTCAGTATCTGGCAATATCTGACACATTTAACGTATAACCTGCATGTCACGCCAGACCAAAATTGCAAAATGACACATTAAACACCATTTCTGACATAAATGAATGATTCAGGGATGCAGTAAATCAAACACAAAAAGTACAAAAATGCATTATAACTCTTGCATTATAATACAGTACAAATGGTCTCACTTTTAAAATCTTCTTTTTGGTATTTGTACCTGAATAATATGTATGCTTCTTCTCAGGTGGATTTCAATTTGGTCATTGTAAAGATTAAGATGCTCTTAGAGCTCGGTGAAGTCAAACAAACCTGGGCTTCTCCTCATGTGCAGTCTGACTGGAGACTGGTGCAAGTTCACACACATATGCACTTATGAGATCAGAGACCATCTTTACAGCCAGCGCATTCAACTTTTATTACACAGTTTGTTTAACCCAAAATTACAACAGCAATGACCTCGGAGGGCTTTTTAAAAATCTGGTAACATTAAATGACATGGTACATTTACTTTTTACAACACATCTTTTCTTTTACTTTGGTAAGTTTATTTTGAACTAACAACACACTTGGATATATAATTGGCTTCAATATTTTGGGCATGTTTGGTAGTGAAGAATTTATGTTTTGCGTGACTGGAAGAAAATATATGGTTTTATATGTGGTTATATATGGTTTCCTATTCTTTCTATGATTTGAAACTAGGACTAACTTTGTCTAAACTAGGATCTAAACCATTACAAAAGAAGTTCTAAATGACCACTAACTCAAAAGTGGACAAAAACATGAATACATTTGTTTCAATAAAAATACAAGAATAGCAATGAACCACCAGAGGCAGCACGCATACCAAAGTTTGAGAAACTCTTCAACCAACAACTGCAAATAAGGTGTAATCTATAGATAGAAACCGCTAGTCCTATTTATTCACATAGCGTCTCTTGTGTTCTTAGGACTATAAACAGATCAAATCACTGGAGTATTCTTCATCTGCAAATATGCAAAAGGAGTGAGTCACTGGTGCAGAGTGAGGGGCGGGTTCTGCTTAAGCTTAATCAAAAGTGGTGGTCACAGTCCATACAGAGACATATGTTAATGCAGCCAGGCGTGAACTCTGCCTCCTGAATGAGAATGGGAAGCACCCAGTCACAGCGCTGATCTCCAACAAACAAACAAGCGAACACACACACGCACACACACACACACGCACACACACACACACACACACACGGATGGATTCAGAAGGAGGATGTTTGAGGTGTAAAAAAGTAAAAGTCATATTAGTTACGCTTTTTTTCTGATCTGTTATAATATTTCCTCAAAAACATACCTGGAGTTGTGTTTTGTTTCATTCACACATGTTTAACACACAAATCCTGCATATTTAAGCTTCTCTCAAACAGAAAACACTCCACCTTGTGATGACATGTGGTAATACAGGAAGTGCTCCACTGTGTTTTTAAACTCCATACACCTTCACTAGAATCATTTGGATAATTTCAGCCCTGGAATTGCACATCTCTACTGAACTAAAGGTAAAAGTTAGCTGTTAACTTGAAAAGTACAGCTTCATGACATCACAATGTGGAACAGAGCATTTTGAGCTTTGGAGATGTAGACGGACTAATAATAAAGGGTTACTCAAACATGTGTGAATGAAACAAAACACAACTCCAGGTATGTTTTTGAGGAGGCAACAACATTTCAACATGGCAAGAGTCAATGTTGCATAATAAAGGACCTTTAATTCTAAGCACAATTTCATATAATAATGTTTAACCACATATCTATTAGTTGAGATAACATTTATTTTATTATCAATAATTTGGTAAAAACTAGCTTTGTGAACACAATTAAAATAGCATTATGTAACTTTTCTTGGAGAGGAGACACCGCTCACTAGCTAAGATTTCCCACTTCTGTAGCCATGGCTGCCCTGGGGCATACTGACATGAACCTGAGACCCTCTGGTAGTAGGGCATGCTTCATCTCACCTTCCTGACTTAAATGTTTTTCAAAACCAGCTCCACAGAAGTAAGTACAGTAAGAGGGAGGAACAGGCAAAACCAAAATACAGCACAGAGGAAAACACTGGGAGGTTTGAAGTGGCTCTGTGAGTGTATCGATCTTTGGTTCCACAACTTCCTCGGTCAGCAAAATTCTATTTCTGGATCAGCCCAAGCTCAGGAAGCCAGCCAGACCTGATTTACACTCGTCTCTCGTACCACCCAACCCATCTATTCTCATCTTAAGTGAGATGTCAATACTGCCACCACCAGAAGTAACTGCATTTTAATTTGTGCTAGTCCCAAACCTGGATAAATGTAAAATTAATATGAATCACTGCTTTCTATGAAGCATGAATTGTGCATGATTAAAAAAAACAAACAAAATATCAGGTACATTCATTGAAATATTACTGATTATATTAACGATGTACCATCAAACTTTCCTGGATGGTCATCACCAGCATGTCTCCAAGAAGATGTCATTGTTTTGGTGGGAATGTTCTGGATAGTTCAAACACACATTTGTTTTTTCACATAGCGCTTTTCCACCTTCAAGGCACTCAAAGTGCTTTACATCAAGGAACCACTCACCCATTCACACACACACATTCATACACCAGTGTACGCAGACGCTGGGGCAAGGTGGGTTAAGCGTCTTCTTCCATCTGTGGAAGCTGGAATCGCACCGTCAACCTGTGAGCCACTGGATTTGACCGCTCAACGAGAGCTAGATTTGAACCATCAACCTTGGGATCAGTCCAGCTGAGCTACTATTGCCCCTCAATATGCATTGCTTCACCTGAAATGTTCCATGGTATAGTATTAAATTTACCAATCTTGCATTAAATGTATTCTACATTCTTACAGGTGTTTTATTTTTTAAAAAAACACATGCATTTTAACTGTCAGCAGGGCCTTCTCTCCACAGATCTGACCAGTAACTTGGCCTGCTTGTCTCTGTGGGGATAGATCAGTTTTTTGCTGTACGGTGGAACATTCCAGGCTGTACATGAAAAGTACAGCCTCACCTGCAAACCTTCAGTCTTTCTGCTGTCGCTTCAGTCACATGACATCGATCTCTCTGTCCTCTCTTGAGTATTCTCCTCTATTTTTGTCTTCCTTAAACTGTTTCTCCAAATACCTGCTGTAGACTCACTCACTATAATTAATCGTGTTTGCTTTGCTTTGTCTTTTTCTATCACACACTCTTGGGATCTGAACGATGAGAATGAGGAGCAGTTTCTAGGTACCTGTCAGTGGTACAGTGAACCAGGCTCCCCAGCGGTCCTCGCTGTCCAGGCTTGATGGAGGAAAACCCCAGCGTACATTTAGAGGGAAGGATTTGACGATTACCTGGTTACGGCTGACACCAGGAGGAGACCTCTGGAGATTTGATTGGTGGTAAAAGCATGATGTGTCTCACAGCCTGGTGGTGAGGAGAGGAGCCGAGTAAATCCATCAAAATAACACGATTCAAGACTTATTTGTTATTCTTACCCATTAGTGGTGGTGAAGAAAAGGTACTAGAGAGACTGAGGAGGCTGATGGTTCTGCTGTGGAGGAGACAGAGTGCATTCAACAGTACATCGACATTCCCTGGAGGTGTGATGCTGTAGGCACTGCTCTGTCTGAGGCTCTGTGAGACTTTAATCTGAGCTGTATTTTAACACAGTCTGACCAGAAAGAGCTGACTTAGTTGGAACTACAGCAGATGACATGATTTGTGCCGTTAAACAAGTCTCTTACACATAAAGTTACAGTCGCTAGCTAGCATTAGCCAACACTCTCACCTCTTTTGTTGAAGGCAAGTTTTTTTGTATAGCACAATTTGTACACCAAGTAATTCAAAGTGCTTTACAGAATAAGAACATCAACATCAACACCTAATTATGAAGGCTTTTATTGATCACAGGCCTGAAAATGTATTTTTTAAATCCATTTTTTATTAGATGAATTAAAACCGTTTTGGCAATGTGTGCACTGTATCACCATGGTAACTGCTGAACATTCCGCCACAGACATACATCCAACGTGATGTCAGTTTGATAGAGGTGTGACAGGATAGGTTAGAAGGTTCTGTGATTGTGATGCAAGAAAGAGGACCTTAAAAATGTGTAATGTGATTATCATATAGTGTGGGCCCACCAAGATGGTTTGTATCCAGGGTCCAGAATTTTCTGTTACACGACTGGGTCAGAGAAGGTAGAAACACAAAAATTCAGTATTCTGAGCTGAATTTATGTGTCACTTTATGCCCCACTATGGGTTGTGGTGGGCTGCCATATGTTTGTCTCCATGCAGATCTTGTTGCTTTTCCTGCAAGGTTCCACACTATCGCTATGGCATTTAACTTATCTTGCATTTATTCAATTGCAGGTGAAAAAGACGTGGAAAATACCATGGAAACACTAATAGACCTAACCTTATTTACATGCTATAATAGGTTGTTGCAGTGTTACACTGAGGTAGGTAATGTATCAAATGCAGTGTAAAAGGATAAAAAGTGAAGAAAAAGTAACACATTTTTAATACAGAAATTAAAAAGTTAAAAAGTGATGCAGCTGATCAACATTCTCAGGGGTTGTTTGATGCTAACTAGAGGCACTGCTCTGTCTGAAACTCTGTTAGACTTTAATCTGAGCTTTGTTTTAACACAATCTGACCATAAAGAAATGATTAGCTGGTGCTACAACAGGTGAGCTGATTTGTGTCTCAAATTATATTACAGTCTCACTCTCACCTTTTTTGTTAAATATCTTGAACGGGACCATGAACGCTCATATCGATCACATGCTCCTGCAAATGTGTTGTTTAAATCCATTTTGGATTTCTTCTTGAGATGTCAGACTTTTTCTTAAAACTTTCTTAGCAATGTTTGCATTGTGTCTCCATGGTGACTGCCAAATATTCCACCATAGACCTACATGAACCTTCCCCCAACAAGGTATCAGTTGAACTTTCTTCCCCATCAGGCGTGGCTCAGCACTGTTGTAAACAGGCACTTAGACAGAGCTTGTACCAGCCTCTTATACCAGACTGTTACCCATGCTGTGGGCGGGGCGTGGATGTGTAGCCTGTCAACACCTGACCCCCTCCAATTACACACGTGACAGATGCTGCCTGCACACACGCGCACACACGCACACATGCACACACACACACACACACACACACACACACACACACATATGCGCATTAATGCAACACCAGAATCACCACATCAAATCTCCATATCTGACATGGCCCCTTCACCCCGCGCTTTGTCTGCCCTGTGACCACATGTGGCCCCTACTACAAATTTAATAAACACTCAATTACACAAAAACACATTACAATGTGTGTGTGTGTGCGTGAGAGAGAGAGAGAGAAAGAGGGAGAGAGAGAATGATACAGAGAGAGGGAGAGAGACAGAGAGATGAACAGAGAGAGAGGGAGAGAGATTGAGAGGGAGGGAGGGCGTGAGAGAGCGTGACAGAGAGAGAGAGGGACAGAGGGAGGGAGAGAGACAGAGGGACAGAGAGAAGGAGAGGGGGAGAGAGCAAAAGAGAGAGAAAGAGAGAGACCACAGTCCAGATTTTCAATCACCAATAAACCTTATATTATATAAAAAATATAGATAAGTTTGAAAACACACTTTATTTAGACAATAGAATGTAATTTTCAACATTAAAGTACTTTCTCTTATATTAGTATGTGGCCTTATATAATCCCTCAGTCGGCGGTAGATTCCATACAGTGGTCCATGGGAATATACTAGTGGATGTGGTCTTAGACTTGTTCTGATAGCAGCTCTAAAGCTATTCAGGAAAGGTTCATTTCTGTCCTGTAAATGTGACTTTTTAGTATTGTGCTTACTCAGATGAGTATCTAGTTTCAATACTAGTTTTAGACTTAATTAGTATCTGATTTCCACTACTTTGGCGGCCCTAATAGGCAGATGCTATAGAGGAAATAGTCACTTAAATGTTTATTTTCCTATAGATTTCTTGTGAATAGTTGATTCTCCCCCTGAAGTGTCTGAATAGTATTATGCATAATCACGTGTGCACAATGACGCCTGCTGCGCTTTACATGTGCTCGGTCCAATCTACGCACCATCGCCTTATTAGTGAGCTCCATGTGTCACTGGTTAATTCCCGTGTGTCTCGCGGGAGCCCCCGTTGTTCTGCTGACCCCCCTTCCTCTCCCCATCACCACTTCCACAGATGGGACCCTTTATTTCCCTGCAGAATACTAAGAATGCCCCTTGAAGGATTGCAGGGGGGTCAGTTTAGCCCCTAACTCCGACATTGACCAGTAGAATGACAGACAACAAGACCGAACCAATACAAAGAAGTTTAAGTGCAGGCCTTAAATGTATGAATGGCCTAAACAGTGTTAAATGAACTTTAGTGAAGAGGAGGTAGAGTAGTCCTCAAAAGATGTTTATACTGCAGGAGATGAGGTTTATAATAACAACTGAATGTTTAAAGGTACGCTATGTAACTTTTCTAGTGTGTGATCAACCATTATTGACTAAAATGCTCCATACTTTGGCTTTTAACTTATCTTTAGCAGCACCTGTAATTTAATAAGTAAAATAAGGATAAGTTTAATGCCATACTGAGGAACATTCCAGCCAAAGCAAAAACATCTCCATTGGGATAATCAGTTGGTGGTTCCTTCTACCAGAAAATTTGCATAGTGGACTTTCAAGTATTTGCAAAATATCAAATATTACGGACAAAATATTTAAATTTTGATGTGTCCATGTGGGTTTTAATATTTATCAAGGAAAACAACAACAATGACATGAAATTCCCCAAAATTATATATGCAATTTTACTTCAACACCAAAAGTCTTGTTGGGATTAGAGACCTGGATTTAATTTAATTTATCTTAATTTGTCTAGCCCATTTAAGAGACATGTTGTGTTTGGCCCATTATCATTGACTGACGTGACTGACACCTCCCGTTCTAATCGTTTTTTCAATCAATTACTTTGGTCTCCGAGGATTTGCACAGGGCACGGCCAGAGGACAAGACATACGACATACAGACATGACCTCAACCAGATTATGACTGATCAAAGCCTAATTCATTCCGAAACAATATTATTAAACTATACTTATTTTCGCAACAAATAAATAAAGTGCAATGAACATCTCATAGATAAACAGATTAATAGTGGTTGTGAAGATGAGAAGATGGAGAGGTTGAGATGGCTGGTACTTCTGTTGCTGCGGTGGAAGATGGGCAGGACATAGTTGTCTTGAATGGGACTATGATAGAGGGGAGAGAGTGTATTTATTTATCTCAACAATAAAAAATAAAAAATAAAAAAGCAAGACTCAAAAGCCTTCCTATTTTAATTTTATATGTCTTCTGTGGGGTATTAACTGCTAACACATAACATATTTAGATCACCGTGTTACCTTTTATTGTGTTGAAAATGCTATATTCACAGAAAACAATGTATTAACACGTTTTTAGTTTCACCTTTTCGTTTTGCTCCCTGTGCAAAGTCACTCCCACTTCACAGCGCTATCATAACACAATCAGCGTGCATCCCACTAATGAAACTACTGCACATCGCATCAGGTTTATCAAGTTGCTGCGTACAGTTTTGTATCATGCTTTTGTGTATTTGTGGAGAACTGTTGTGCGGTAGTGTGGGTGACGTTGGCTGGGATGACATCTAAAACCTCTTCAGGCATGTTTTTGATGAGGGAATGATGTTATAACATGGTAGCAAGCTCAAAAAATCGATTTGGCACAATATCTTTTCTTTAAATTGAGCTATAACCGTGGAGTCACGCAGATGACGCCAACAGTGTAAAGGCAAGGCCGGTCGCAGAAAGAATTCTAACTTTTCTTCTGAGGAACAGAAAAAAAAAAAACATAAAAGTGAATAAAAGTGAAAAGCCATGCGTGGAACAATCCAGGCAAACAAGAACACCTCCATGGAGACCAGCGGAAAAGTTACACTGTGCGCCTTTACTAATTCATTTTCTGCAAATCAAAAGAAGTCATAAGCATCATAACTGATTATTTATTGGTTTAAAACTAAAATAAAAACATCTCATAGCTCTATCTATACTGATGTGAACAATGCCAGTTTGAACCCGCACTGTGCCCTGCCCTATATTCAAACTGTGAAATGAAAACCACGCAATAAAGAGGCTCAATATGACTCAATATATATGTTATTAGATGGCAGACAGCTGTGGACTGTGTAATAATGCTGTGATGCTGTGTAATCAGACCCAGCCAACACTGACACTGGGCTGAAACAGGCGACCTACAACTGCTGCTAATTTTAGACAAAGTATTATCGAATATCCCGGCAATGTTGTGGTGTAACCAACGCACAGACGGACCACTTTGTAACTGGGGAAGCTAGAAAGGTAAATAAGAAAACTTTGGGGACTTGAGAGGAGGTTTATGGAAGGGTTTTAAATGTCTGTTGCCAAAATCGGCTGGTATAAATATCCTGCAGGCGGAGAGTCTATCCAGTTCATTTGCGATGGAGGTACACAGATTATGAGCCAAATGAAAGCTGTAAAAAGCGTCTCGGGCAAGAACCAGATAAACAAATGAAAGATGGAGTGGATGTATTGGCTTCATGGAGTTTCAAGTCAATTTAACTAGCTTTAAAGTTTTTCTACCTCTCAGCTCTTTGCTCAATATTGAAATAAGAAAATATGCTACACTTTAATTAGCCTTAATGAAATGAACATATGCTCGAACAACAAAAGCATAATTGACTTTTTGAAGCTTTCTACCATGTTATAATGTTGTTCCCTCAGCAAAAAAACAAGCCTGAAGAGGTTTTAGATGTCAACCATGCATGTTTGAGTAATTTAGTGATCTCTCTCAGGCCCTATTTGAACCATCCTTGCGGATATAAAGCAGTGTCCACCAGTAATCTGACCAGAACTGAAGAAGCGGCTTGGATGAACAGCAAAACGTCTTCACTTGTACAACTTTTTGTCCAGTTGACAGTTTTAACTTTGGCTTTTACTATGGATCAGACCTGGACGACTGGGGGAATTACACAGACATCCTTACGGTTAGCAGTACAATCCTATTCAAAGCTCAGTCCCATACAACAATTTTCCATAAATATACAAAAGCAGGATACAAAACAATACACTATAACTTCACACACCTGATGCGATGTGCGGAAGGTTCAAATGCACACTAATTGTAATGTGATAGATTCAGGCTTAGTAACTGCTTAATTAATACCATAATTACTGTAAGCTGAATCATTCTTAATTAACTATTTGTTCATTATGAATAAAGTCTTTGCTCATGCTTTATCAGGGTTAATTAGTTGTTGTTTATTTGAGAATGAGAAGCAATTTGAAATGTGTTTATAGTAGATAAGTAGACATTCAGCCATGTATTGATCTCTAGATGAAAAATAATCAATGGCAGGATTGTCAGAAATATCAAAAATCAGATACCAATCGATACCAAAACTAGTATCGAAACTAGATACTCATTTAAACAAGTATCAATACTAAAATGCCACATTTACAGGACAGAAATGAACCTTTCCTGAATAGCTTTAGAATGATCTTGAGCTGTATCAAAAAAAGTGTAAGACCATTGTTGTGGAATTTTCTAATAGTAAAACCTTTAAAATATAAAATGTACAAAGAAGTTGTCTTGAATAAAAAAGTCTGGTTTATTGAATCAATTGTGCACAATTGTCAAATAGCTTCTGCCCCTAACAGAGTGTCGTCTCGCCCTCAGCTGTCGAGTGAACATACATACAGTGTATTTATACATGGGAACAATAATACAAGAAAAACAGTTTAGTCTAGTCAAAGTGGCCCAAGGCCACTGGACATATCTTAACATGAAATAGAGAGGTTATGACAAAGACGTCTCCACAATAAAGATTAGAATACAGAATGCCATAAACACCACATCGACTTGTACACGCCCGTGGACCATTATGAAACCTACCTGGATGACTGAGGTATTACACAGATATAAGGCCACATGGTAACGTAAAAGAAAGTGCTATGATTTAATGTTGAAAATCACATTCTGTTGTCTAAAGAAAGAGTGCTTTTAATTATCATCCTGGTATTGGAATCGGTATTGAGTATCAAGTCAATTCCTTTCCTTCAAAAATCGAGTTTGACATTTTAGTATCATGACAACACTAATCAATGATGTTCTGATGTACCAGAGTTTGTGTTTGTGCAAATGCAATCAAAAGTGGATCGAGTATGTTGAAAGATCTGCATTGGGAATAAACTGTAATCAAGCCATGACAACATCAAAACTAATCCTTATATTTAATAGAGACAATTCTCTGACAATATCGGACAATAAAATGCTTTATAATTATACCCAGGCAGTACACAGCAGACTTACTTTAACCTCAAGATATATCTGAACTGACGCAAGACATGTTTTGCTCAAATACATGAAAAACAAATCGAGTGCCGAGCCTTTAACATCTGTCTGTATGAATTCATTATAAACAGGGATGCTTGTATAAAGAAAGATGATGGTGAAGGTAATTTAATAAAATACAGATTATTGGTGATGAGTAATAGATTAAACTGTGCCAGCATGCCAGACCTCATACGGTTCTAAATTACAATGGATGAATCATTTGGAGACTTTGGATGAGAAATGATGCTGTGTGAATACTGAAATATGTCATATTTCAGTATCACCTGTTTACAAGTACAATGTTATGGAGAAATTGCAGTTTAAAGTGACAGTGTTCTTAATCCAGTCACCAGGGGCTACTTTTTCACTCTGCTAGTCCCATGAGTGTATACCTATTGATTACTAAACAACTAGGGTGAAGAACATGTTAATATCTTGTTTTGCTGATAAATGGTTACACGTTGGAAGAGCTACGAATAAAAAGACATGCTAGGAATGTTCCACAGTATGGCATTTAACGTCTTGCATTCATTAAGGGCCCATACTATGCTGTTTTCTGATCTATGTTATAGTGTTGTTTCTTTATCAAAAACATACCTGGAGTTGCGTTTTGTTTCATTCACACATGTTTAACACACAGACCCTGCAAATTTAAGCTGAGTTCTGATCTAAAACACTGTTCCACTTTGTGTCATCTGGTAATACAGGAAGTGCTCCACTGTGTTTTTAAACTCCATACACCTTCACTAGAATTATTTGGATAATTTCGGCCCTGGAATTTCCAATCTCTATCGAACTAAAGGTGAGAGGTAGCTGTTAACTTGAAAAGTACAGCTTCATGACATCACAAGTTGGAACAAAACATTTTGAGCTTTGGAGACGCAGATAGACTAATAATAAAGGCTTATTCAAACATGTGAGAATGGAACAAACACAAGTCCATGAATGTTTTTGAGGAGGTAACAGTTTTATAACATGGTTTAAAGTTCACAAGGGTCAATTTTAAATTGTAGGTGTTTTAGTGCTAGAAAAACCTGTATTCTTGGTGATGGTGGAGGGGAGGGTCAGCTCTCCACAGATCTGACTTGTAACAGACCTGCTTGTCTTCATGGAGGTAGATCAGTTTAATGATACAGTGGCTAATTTCAGGCAAAGCATCTCCATGAAGACAAGTTGAAATTTTACATTGAGCACCTTTGTGATAATGTGACACCAGAAATACAAACAGTTTTTAGTTCAGTTGGTAAACTAAACCTTATAATTGGCTTGTTGTTATATTTGCTTTCACAGTCTTATTACCTACGTTACCCTGCCATTTCACCAACCACTAAAAATACTTCATACATATTTCATTTATACATGTTACATAAAACAGCTTTTGCCCTGCGTTTACTATAAAACTTTGGTATAAGTTTCCCTTAGTTTCCCTCCTGCGACTATCGCCCCCTCGGCCTCATCCTCTCCATTTCACTGTCTCCTGACCCTCTGCACACGGCACACAGGGACCACCCATTCTCCAATCTCCACGCAGCTGTCAACGGAGCTGAGCCGAACATTTGTCTGTATAAATATTACATTGTGTCTCGAGTCCAAAGCTAAATTATTGAATGAAATGCACTTTGGCAAACAGCCTGATCTAGCCTTTTGGGGTGTTTTTAAATGAGGACTCTAAGAAACTGGCAAAATGTTTGGATGAATTAATTAGGTGCGTTTTCTTAACCATCAAAGACAGTATAATGATTAGGACATGTAAATTCATAGAAAGACTTGAGAGAATTAGCTTCAAAATAATGAGCCTGATATGAAGAGGAGCTGTAAAAATAGACTGTGTGGGTTACGCACTGAATAAAAAACAAGTGAACATTTTGTCCCCAAATTTGATGTTTTCGTAGGATGAAAATTTGGAAGAACTGCACGGAACTAGTATCGTCAAAATGGAAGCACTAGTGAGGCGTTCTTAGTCTGCAATTATCTAATAATCTGTAATTATTGTGAAAGGTAATGTCAGTTACTTAAAGGTTGATGGTCTGATTCCTCTTCCAACCTCTGCACTGCTGTCGTGTCCTTGGGCAAGATTCAGCTTTGCCTCCAGTGTGTGTGTACATAGAGAGAGAGAGAGTTGAGATTCAAAACTGATGGTTTAATCCCAGCTCCCACCACGGCGTGCTGTAGAGGTGTCCTTGGGCAAGACACGTCACCCAATTGTTTAGTTTTATTTATTTTGGTTACACACACACACACATAATGATTTTAAAGATGCTCTATCTGTAACTTTTCTGGTTGGGGGTTCGCTACCTGCTCGTTGCCATGGAGATGTTATTGCTTTGCCTGGAACTTTCCGCATTACCCATATATTGCATTTAGTCAATTGCTTCTCTCCATGCAGAAGTTTAAGGCCATCCTGCGGAACATTCAAAGCAAAGCAATAACATTTCCATGGACACAAGCAAAACATGAACCCTGCACCAGAAAAATCACATAGTTCACCTTTAATGTGATCACAAATTGGTCTGTATTGGCTCAGTGCGTTTGTACTGTACATTTATTCTTCAGGGGTATGTTTTATAATGTAGCGTGGTCATTGGTGTGGAGGAACTTGAGCTCTGGGGAAGTGCAGAGCTATCCTCCCTGTTGGAGACTGCACAGGCCTCTGCAGCAACAGATGGCCCTGGTCTGGAGTTGCTAGGAAACTGGGTAATCAAATACTTTAACTCAGATTGATTTGGGTTTGTGCCGTTTATTAAAAGCAGGGTGAAGTCCTTTGTTATCGGAAAGGCAAGTAGTCACTCATCTCTCACTTATTCTGGAGTAAATGTGTAAACGGACAGAGGATTTCATTTGAACCCAGACCACTTCTGGACCAGAGACTGAAAGAAGTGATTGACAGGTCTGAAGACTGCAGTGGAAAATCAATTCTGAACAGTTGAGGAGGAGAGTTTTCATATAAAGAAAGATATTGGGATCAATATGTCATTTACTCAGTGGTGGAAAGAGTAAAAATATACAACAGTAGTATATACATGGCTAAATATTCAATTACAAGTACAAGTACAGCTGCCAAATTTGTATTTAAGTAAAAATATAAAGTATTTATGAAAAAATATTACTCAAAAATGCAAGTTACTGTTTACTTTTTTTCATTTTTCTACAAAACTTGATTTCTGGCCAGTCAGAGCAGGCGATGTACCGCTGTTATATATGTGTTTGTAAGTATAAAAATAGAATAGGTTATGTTTAGGGTCAATTGTCTTATTATTTTGTATTAAACATGACCCCATGTAAAAACTTTCTTGCCCCAAGCTCCCAAATATTCATTAGGCAGCCCTGATGAAGTTGCATTTCCTTATGTGGTAAATGGTAAATGGTCAGATTTTTATATAGCGCTTTTCCACCTTCAAGGCACTCAAAGCACTTTACATCAAGGAACCACTCACCCATTCACACACACACACAGATACGCCAGTGTACGCTGACAATGGAGGCAAGGTGGATTTAGTGTCTTGCCCAAGGACTCAACCACAGCCTTCATCTGTGGGAGCTGGAATTTCACCATCAACCTGTTGGTCAGTGACTCTGACCTCTCTCAGTTCATTTCAATTCAATGTATTTATTTATGTAAAGCCCAAAATCTCAACAGCAGTTGCCTCTTAGGGCTGAACATGATAATTGATTTAACCAACAAAAAGTTAGAAAATCAACAATGAAACAGACGAGCAAATTAGTCAACTAAGCAAATCAACCAAGCAAACACTCACCAACTGAGCTACTGTCGCCCAATCAATAAGGAAATGCAACTTCAAAATGCTCTTAAGACTAATGTAACTAAATGTTCACCCATTAAGACAACATATTGTTTTCCTCATTTCACACTGACCAAACTGACTTGTTTGTTTTATCCCTGAGAGCACAGAACTCCCAAAATGACAAAAGATTCAAATTGCACTTAAACATTTTGCCAAACACGAAAAAACGAGAAATGAAAAAATGCCCTCAAGTAACTCTGTAACACTGTAGATTCTTTAATGAGCATGGCAGACTAGCACTTTAAAAATAATATCCAAGTGAAGACAAGATCTACTGCAAAATATTCAGTGAAATCACAAACAATTATCACTTTATTTTTTATTGAGTATCTGTGAAATGAATTGAAAGGTTCTATATAACGTGTGTCAAGCAGGCTGGGGTTTCCTGAATAGGATGGATTTCATTCACACGTCTCTGTTGAATAGTACATTACACCTGTCACATGTGTCACATTACTCATCTGTTTGCACCTGGGTGATAGAGCTTCTTAGGTTTTGAAACACCTTATGAAGAAGGTCATTAAAAGAGGTACAAACAAACAACCAAACAAAATAATTAATACATCTAAAAGGTACAGTGTATTAAGTGTGGTTACTATTTAGTTTTGTAATTATAGTTTTCATTTGCCTGGCAAGTGTCTCTTCATTTTGTATACAGAAGGATACCACCACTCCCTTCGTTGCGCCTCGAACTCAAACACGGCCGTGCAATCAGATAAATTTATTCCAGTGACACATGTGAAACGAAGGAGCACATTGGTCACCCATCATTTTGAACAAAATCAAATTTAGTTTAATTCTTTTCAAATGGATTCTGCAGAAATCCACAGTGTTTTTCAGTCCCTTGTGATTTTTTTTTTAACTTTTCCTTGTAAGCAGTCATGTTTGTTTTAATATGGAGAGACATACCTGTCACAGATTGGTTAATCCACCTGTCAATCACACCCACAGGAAAGGTTTTCATGGCTTTCCATCACATGACTTTTTCCTGTTATAGATGCCATTTTGAGGACGTTTTTTACGTCAATTTTTTCTCATCCCTTTAAAACTCCTATATTTTTATGACACGTACCGCTTTGAGAGAGCGCTGGCTCCACGCTCCCGCGGTGCAGACAGAAATAGACCTGGTTTAGACACATCTCCAGAGCAAATATAGCATTGACTGTGGATGTTGATTGTGCAGGGAGACCCATCTGATGCTTTCTCTTTCATCTCAAATTATGAAAAAGGGGCGGCGTTCCTCTAGCTCTGTTGTTGGGTGGCTGGGAAATACGTCTTGCATATATTCATAGCCTCCCGCGGGCGCTGCAGCGAAGTAGCATTTACCTATAATACAAGTAAACAAGAGCCTGGAGGTAGATAGGGCCGAACCAGGGAGATCATAGTCTGAAAATAAGAACAGAATTAGAAATAAAATGCAGCCAGGTGTTAGTGCTTTATAGGAAGTGTTCCACAGTACAACATGGCATATATTCATTACAAGTGTTTTTAATGCTCAGAAAAACTAACAAAAAACATGCACCTGCTTGTCTACATGGAGATAGATGAGTTTAATGCCATACTATGGAATTTACACATGCATTTATTCAATTACATTACATTAAATAAGTGTCGATTCTATCTGATTAAACCACAGAGTGAGATGGAAGCTTGTGTGATTTTTGCCAGTCGGGAGCTTGGATAAACAAAGATCAGTGTTTGGGCATCTGTTTTAAAAACATCATCTATTATGTCAAATAATCATGTAAATCATTGCTCTTCGGGAGGTACGTGTTTTATTATATCACAGAAAAATACTTGTAATATGAGTTTACCCTGAGTTTACAACTACTACTACTACTACTACTACTACTACTACTACTACTACTACTACTATTACTACTACTACTACTATTACTACTACTACCACTACTTTATTGTTATAAGAAGTATTTCATTTTATATTTACTACTTGAACTGCCATACTATACATAATCTTTTATTGTTTTTTGTACTGGACAAACTAAACCCTACACTTGCATTAGCTCTAGCTCAGTGCTCGTCTTCTGATCCGAAGGTCTGCGGTACATCATTGGTAGACGTCATATTCCAACTCCCCGAGATGAATACTGTTGTTGTGTCCTTGGGTAAGACACTTAATCCTCCTGCTTTGGGTAAATTCAATATATTACAAGTTGATAAGACAGATTTCATCCAATAAATGAAATATTAACATTTTATTTTTGTATTTTGTGCAGAACATTTCATTTCATATTTAACCCCTGTCCTCAGTATTTGCATCTATCATCCCACAGACTGCATCAAATCTAGAGAAAGTATATCATTTGGAGTGAAATCTGTGGGCGTTTGTTGAATCCAGGAAAAGTCAAACCAGGCCAGTGACTGAACCAGCTGTATAGATTTGTATTTATACATAAACAAAATTATACAAATATATAATATACGAAATATACAAAATAATATAAGGTTTATCACCAGTATGTACAAAGAATGGCTGTTTAATATGGGCCAACAGAGGCAGACATCTTTTTCACCAGGCGACTAGAACAAGCAGCTGCTGTGGTGTGAGGCGCTCATTAGAGACCCGTACCTGTTAGCATGCTGCTTGCTAATTACTTCAAGAGACTTCTCCACATACTACATGCTGCCTGTTACATCTTTATAGCACATCAGTATATCTGGGAAATCATGTCTCATTTCAGGCCTGTCGGGGAGAGGCAAACCAACTGCTTCTATAAGTAAAGTCATTTGCAGTTTTATTGGCTTGGGACTGGCACAAAAAAAAAATGAGACTGTATGGATGGACTCATTATAAAAGAAGAATTTGAAGCTTAAAAGAGCTGAAATTTCAACTAATGTTCTGAATAAACTTCTGGATAACAAATGCACGACAGGCTAATCCTCCAGCTTGGTACTCCCAATCAGACCCACAATTCCATTCAGGGACAATAAAGTGTACCGTATATCTTAACCTCAAGTTGTAACCTTTCTGCTTTGTCTCCTTGTAGATGTTATATACCTGAAATGTTCCACAGTATGGCATTAACCTCCAAAGCAAATACTTAGTCCTGTGGCTTCACCTGCTTGGGTCCATGGAGACTGAAAACAAATAATGCCATACAGTAAACGAATATTTCAGGCAAAGCAAAGCAATAATATCTCCACGGAGACAAGCAGGTGGCAAACTCTCCACCAGAAAAGTTACATAGTGCACCTTTAATTAGCACAGTAGTTATTTTTGCATTACTATAAATACAGCGTAGATAATGATTATTGAAAACAAACAATAAAAAGTTTTAAAAGTATCTATATGTAAGTGAGTCATGGGGTCTTTGGGGGGTTTCCACAGCACAGTTGCTTACAGATGAGGTTTGACAGTCCTGATTCCTTGAGGTGCTGTGTTTTTATCCTTTTGGTGATTATTCCTGATCAGAAACCATTAGACAGAATCCGAGCCACATGCCACATCACCGTGCTCTGGAGAAATGGCTCTGTATGTGAGCGTCTGATCACTAACCTGCTGACACACACCACAGCTGCCTCCTGCATGGACCAGTAATCTACTAAAACAACACACAACGCGACAAGATCCAAATTCACAAACGTGTAAACGGATGCAGAGATTTGATTTACAACAAAACAAAGGCAAATCGAATTTAAATTGTGAAATATTTAAAGGCACACTATCAACTTTTCATGCTCGCTATGAAAATATTGCTTTGTCTGGAATGTTCCACAGTATGGCATTACACTAGCTATCTTGCATATACCGTATGTTTTATTGCTTAAAAAAAGACCTTCAAAAACATGCATTCTTAACACCGAACCATAAGGAGGGTTCGAACAGGGTCCGGGAAAGACCGCTAGATTCCTCAAACATGCATGGATTAGATACAAAACCACTTCAGGCATGTTTTTGATGTAGCAGAAATCTCCAAAAAGTCGAGTTTGCATAATACCCCCTTTAATGAAAGTGACATGACTTATTACTGGCAACTGTACCTTTACTCAAGCTTAGCAATATAACCTCCAAGTTGTTGTTTTTTTATATTCTGCGCCAAGTGAACTCAAACTTTGGAAGAGAAACCATGCCCGCCACAAAAAAACATCATGGGACTCTCCTCTCAGGCCCTTGACACTGTTTTTAAATCTCATATTTATAAGAACTGCGTCAAAGCAGTGCACCCGTGGGGGACGCCTCTCCCAGTCTGCAACCTGTAATAAAGTGCAATCTAATATAAAGAGCAGGGAGAGGCGGTGGCACAGGGTCGCAGACTTGTGTACCAAAACATATATAGACACTACATAATGGGATTCTCAAATGCACGACCAGGCAATGCAAGGAAATGTGTACTTGGAAGTGGCTAAGCACGGGGGCTTTAGAAATATGAGTTCAATTTGTAGTTAAAAATATTACGATAAGTTTGGTGTCTTGAGATGGTACAGTTTACAGTAGATAGAGATGTATGTGGATTGAAGTGCTGGGGGTGTCTCTAAAGTTTCTGAGTTTTAAGCAACTTTGTGAGCACATTTATACATGTTATTAATACTTGTGGCTAAACGACTACAACATGCACACATAGACAGAATAACAGAATAAGGATTTGCAAATGTATTTGGGAAAAGAATTTTTATATGTTTTGTGTCGCCTTAAAACAAAACAAAACAAACATAATTACAACAATGCATGCTTTGTATTGGTTTCTTATTTTTAAAGGAGCACTATGTAACTTTTCCAGGAGAGGGTTCTCCAGCAGCTAGTCTCTCCATGGAGATGTTATTGCCTGACAAGTAGGTAATACCACTGGGCCAAGTTACAGGTCAGATCTGTGGAGAGGTGACATCACAATAAGGATTTATGTTTTAAGGTATTTTTGCAATACAAACACCTGTAATTGAAGATGAATAAGATAAATAAGGTCAGTGCTTTACTGTGGAACATTCCAGGGCAAGCAATAACATGTCAGCGGAGACAAGCAGGTGATGGGCATAGTGCAACTTTAAGACACGAGTTTGTCATGATTATGTCAACACTGGCAGCATTTTTGAAAGCTTTAAAACAGTGGTTGTTCAAGGGTCAAATATGTCACAATGTAGAACTAAATTACATTTTTATATTGATGAGTTGTTGGTTTAACTTTTAACTTCTAACTTCAAATGAACTGTTCTATAATTGTATGTACAGTGAATGTGTTGTGTGTACAGTGAATGTGTTGTGTGTATAGTGAGTATAATCTTTACATATTTAAATTTTTTAAATGTTCATTGATATGTGCTGTCCCTTAACAATTAAATAAATATGAAATATGAATTTTTGAATTATAGACTAAACAAGCTATGGACTCTCTGGGCTGCCAAAATGGAAGATATTCAACCATAAAAAAATTACCAAACTCTGCATACTTTATAATATAAACATTTCATCTGTCAGTTCTTTTTTCATGGTAATGACCAGGACTGGATTGATGCTGAATGCTTTTGGTGTTGTGAATGTGGAGGGACTGCACTGTCTATCGTTTGTTGTCCTGCGTTGTTGTGTTTTTGTGCTCATTACTTCTCTAAAAAAATCTCCATAAGCAGACAATAAAGGCTAATCTAATCTAATTTGAATAATTGTTGCAGTGATGTATGCTTCAAAGAAGATTAGTTTGGAGATCAGAATAAGAACAAACACATAAACAAAAGCATTAGAGAAATATCTTCACAGGCAGCACTAGCACCATGGACAGCTCTACAGCAGTTTCCTTATGGTCTATTTACTTTCACCTCCTTTACATTTCTATATATAACCCCTAAGTTCCTTGACATATATTCCAGTTTCTTAACAATATGTCGCAGTTGCTTCAAGCTCATGAGCAGGAAGTGTGAGAACCTACAAGAAAGCCAACTAATTAAAAGAAATAATGACCTGTGCCGCAGTCTGTTCATGAGGTGTGATTTAAGTGGAAATATATGTGAAAAAGTAAGACCCTTTATTGTTGAACTTGTCATAGCAACATCACCTTTTAGATGTTTTGTTAACTGCTTTATTTATTATATTTTCTAAGCAATAACTTATTTTTTTCACCTCATAACCAACATAAATAACAAATTAGAATAAATAGTATTATAAGAGTGCAGAATATAGAGATATGGAGTTAACAGCCGAGGCACCACATTTTATGAGAGACCAGATCCTGCATTGTTCCTTCAAATATTAGTTTTACAACGCGACCGAAAGTTTGATTAAAAAAGTTCCAAGCACACATTCAAATAACACTTATTTATGAGGAACCGGGGATTTGCTAAAAAATAGTAATAATAATAATGAAACATGCCAGAAATTCGAACTGAAATTGAATTGCACCAAAATGTGAAGCAGTTTGGAGTTATTTTTCCCTCTTAAACTAGAAACAAACCAATTATCAGACCTGGGTCAGTTGCATTTACTCAAGCACATTTACTTTTAAAATAAAATTGTACTTCAGCAGTTTATGGACACCAAACTTTTGCTCCTATTTTATATATTCCTACAATGTACCAGTATGCTTTCTTGAGTAAAAGGTTTGGCTACTCTGAAAACGCTTGTGAATATTAAAGATCTTGTGACCTTTAAGCCATGTTAAAATGCTGTTATCTCCTCAAAAACATACCTGGAGCTGTGTTTTGTTTCATTCACACATGTTTCAGTAACCCTTTATTATTATTCTATCTACATCTCCAAAGCTCAAAATTCTCTGCTCCACCTTGTGATGTCATAAAGCGGTAGTTTTCAAGTTAACAGCTACCGTTTACCTTTTGTTCCATAGAGATGTGAAATTCCAAGGTTGAAATCATCCAAATGATTCTAATGAAGGTGTATGGAGTTAAAAACACAGTGGAGCACTTCCTGTATTACCACATGACATCACAAGGTGGAACAGAGTGTTTCTGTTTGAGGGAAGAACACAGCCTGAATATGCAGGATTTGTGTGTTAAACATGGTGAATGGAAAAAAAACTCAACTCCATGTTTGTGATGAGGAAACAACATTATAACATAGATCAGAAATAGCGTAATATGGCCCCTTTTAATTATTTGAACATTTGTGTTTCTTCAACTGGTCCTTCAGATGATTTGTACTAACTTCCATTTATATTAACTTCAAACTATCAATCAGATGTTTTGTCCAGTTAGTTACAGTCACAAGTACTCGAGTAGTTGCTTCCTTTAACTCCCCATTGTAATTATTGTATACTTGAGTACACATTTTGGCTACTCTAACCATCTCTGCCAATTCTATACAATCACACATTACCCCAGTGTTTAGTCACATGTGCACAGTAGTGTGTCGGAATAACTGACATATTTGCTAGCCACTGCCACAAAGGTAATTATGGCTGGGATCAGATTCTAGTTGAATTTGACTTGAGTAAATAACATTGGGGAGCAGAGTCTTGTCACACACCTTGTTTTGGACTCACATCTGCTAACTGTGACCATCTGTCTGAGCTGGCACTGGGGCTGCAGCTCTGGGCACCGGCTCTTTATATGTGATTCACTGCATCTCCTCAGCCGACTAAGGATTGGCTCATAGTGTCTCAAGCCAGTTCTGACAATATGTTTCCAGTCTATTTTAACTGCGCACTTGTTTTCATTCAGTATTCAGGTTTATTATCTTCATTATAAGCAGAGTCACTTTTATTATAATTGGAAAACATAAAAATAAAGAAATAAATCTCATTAATTAAAATAAAGACTACCCAATTATTTTTATATGTAGAATATTTCAGGTTGTGGTGTTGTTTTAATATTTATTATGCTTCAAAATTAGCATTAGCGTTAGCATTGAGAAACAAACATCTCTCTTTCTAAACATAGAAGTATCCTCTGGTGTTCATTTTATTCATTTTTTATTTTACATGTTGTCAGTGTCCACCAGCAGCTCCCTGTCCACTGCCTTATTTTTAAATATTTGTATATTTTAGGATGACTCAGCAAAAATCTCCTAAAGATAAAACTGGACAGGAAGTAGTGATGATAACAGTGAGGTTGCCGGCTGGGTGCACATACATCTGAAAAGGGGGTGAAAAAAAAAACTTCATAAATATTGGATAACAACAAACTAATAATTGTTTTCAGCTTCCTGTTTCTTGGTGCCATCTTGAGTACTTTTCTTCATTCAAAAGATATTTTTTAAAACTTTGAATTGTTAATTGCTATGACAAGTGTTTCAGTTCTCTAAAACCCAAGATGGTTTGACGTGATTGGATTTTGGGTTTTTGCCTTGATCCAAACCTCCTATACTTTGGCTTCATCTTTCTGTTTTGGGTAATATTTTAAGGACTTTTGCTGATTCACAGGATATATTTGGTTTGAATTGTAAATTGCTATGGCAGCAGTGCTTGATTTGAATCACTCTGCCCAGGGATAGTTCTAGATAGTCCAGCTTTATCCAGCTCTCGTCCTGCTCCAGCTCGGGTGATTCCCCCTCTCTTTCTCCCCTCCTCTGGGTCACCTTGAGGCGCCCCTCTGTCATTGGCCGTTTGAAGTTTTTTAGGGGGTTTCACAGTGACACAGATGGCTGAACACGGAGGGGGCCTCAGCACTGCTCCTCATGTGTGCTCCTGCCTGACATCTCCAGTACAGATAGTGTCGCTCCGCTCTCTGATCTGAGAGCAAACACAAAGGGCCGTGCTAGTCGTGATGACAACACAATTAAGGAGTCAAGGACCAGTGGGAATAGGGTCAGCACAGGTCACAAGTCAGATGTGAGATATTCTTGTATGATATTACAAGAAGCTCTCAGTGTCAACATCCATTCATTTATACCATGTGTTTATCTTAAAGGTATAGTAACAGTTTTCAATGATCTTCAAATCAGCACAGTTAAATTCACAAACAGAAAAAATGCATCTGTCTGATGCAAATGTGTAATTGGACTGCAATGCTGATGGCATCAAAAAGCTTGTAATAAAAAAGAAAAAAAAAATAATGCTGACATCCAATAATCTATTCATTTGCAACATTTGAGGGCTTTTCCCCCATTCAAAAGATATCATATTTTAAATTGTGCATCACTATAGCAACGGTCCTATAATAATCTATGGGTTGTCATAGTAAATAACACTTCATATTTTCACTGAGTAAACTCTAAACTCTTCTGCAGCCCAACACATGTACTGGGAATCATCGCACAACATGCATTGATCCACCTGGTCTCCAATCTCCCACAGTACAAAAATAAGCATATTTGAGAAAACTGGTAGATCTACATTTCCTTTTAAAAGCATTGACAGAGGAAGAAGATGAAATGCTGAACAAAATGAAACATTTGTTCCTGAAACTATAATACACAGTAGGGTTGTCAAAAGTATCAGGTAGTAATCAATACTATAACTAGTAACAAAACTAGATACTCATTTGAGCAAGTATCGATACTAAAAATGTCACATTCACGGGACATAAATGAACCTTTCCTGAATAGCTTTAGAATGATCTTGAGCTGTATCAGAACAAGTATAAGATGCATAGACTAGAATACGCCCATGGACACTGTGGAACCTACCTGGACGACTGAGGGATTACACAGATAAGACCACATGGTAATAGAAAGTACTATGACTTAATGTTGAAAATCACATTCTATTGTCTAAAGAAAGTGTTCTTAATTATCATCGTGGTATTTCAATTGGTGCTGAGTATCGAGTCTATTCCTTAGTATCAAAATCGAGCATTTCATAACTTCAGCAGATCTGTTTAGACAACGACCAAACATTTACATAGTCTTTACTGTTTTGAGTCCACAGTATGTTAATGAGACATTTTCAACATGGCCGCCGTCCTCTGAAGAGTAAACACCGGGAAATACTGAATTATTTTAAACACAAATAGAAACAGCAGCTCCTGTCTAACACTGACCCAAATACTGTTTATGCAATATCTTATTTATGTATATATTCAGTTATATTTAGATGGATAAATGCAGTTGACTGTTGATAGCAGTTTAAACCAGAAGGGAGTATTCTGAATACCACTGACTGATAATAGCCTATATTTGACTTTCAATGTAGTATCTTTTAATAGACCAAATGTTGTAGACCTGTTGTAGATATGGCATAAATCATCCAAAGACCGGATTTAGATTTCGTTTTGTCCAGGTTTGGAACTTGTTTAGTCCTTCCTTAGACCTGGTTTACTCTTGCACTAGTCCTGGTTCAGTTCTGGTTCAGTCTGGTTTATCCCTGATTTAACCCTGTAGTCTTAGTTTAGACCTACTTCAGTCCTGGTTTAGCCCTGGTTCAGTCCTGGTTCAGTCCTGGTTAAGTTCTGTTTAAGTCCTGGTTTACCCCTGATCTGGTCCTGGTTCAGTCACTGCTTGTTTAATCTTGGTTTAGACCAGTCCAGGTTCAGCCCTTGTTTAGCCCTGGTTCAGTCCTGGTTCAGTCCTGGTTTAGACCTGGTTCAGTCCTGGTTCAGTCCTTGTTTATCCCTGGTTCAGTCCTGGTTTATCCCTGGTTCTGTATTGGTTTAGCCCTGGATCAGTCCTGGTTTAGCCATGGTTCAGTCTTGATTTAGCTCTTCTTTATCCCTTGTACAGTCCTGGTTTAGCCCCAGTCCGGCACAATCTGGGCGGAGTCATGTTGCGCCCGGACAACAGCAGATGGTGGCTGTATACCTCTCTGGAGCAGCAGGCCTCTGATTCACTTGTGCATTACTCACATCAGCAGTGACACAGAGCACAGCGCCCATGTGTCTGTGAGAGGAGTGGGACCGGCACCCGTGCTTGACCCAAACAGGAAGTGCACATAAACTATGCAGGGACCCGTGGGTGGGCAGAACGCTAGGGAGAAGGACACAACACAAGCATCAGTCTGAAAATATTACCTGACATATACAAAGTGTACCAGAGGCAATGTTAGTCACTGAAGAACGAAGCTGTCCGTCAAAGAATAGACTGGCAATGGCAGAATTTATGGAGAAACTGTTTAGAAAACAAAAGATTTTTTATATATATATTTTTAGGTTTTCAACTTTTAAAGGGGCTGTACTCATGTTTTCATGTAATAAAGTAAAATTTGTCAAGTAAAAGCAGCTTAGTGTCAAAGTGGGGCCAGTGGGTGCTGTCTGATCTAATCATAAAGCTTTTTTTTCTATTGCCCAAAGTAAGTAAAACTGGTGTTCTGTTAGCATGCTAGTTGTTGTTAACATTATCATGATGGAAAAACTCAGCTCTAGCCTTGGAAAGTTGAGAAAAGTACTAATAAACTCATCACAGGGAGTCATTTGGATGCTCAGAGTAAGTTTGGGCTGCTACAAACCGTATAAGATGAACTGTCTTTCCCCATTTTTAGGACAGCACTAACTATTATTGTCTTGAGGGAAAGTGGTTATCATGAAGTGTCAACAGACAAACAGTGTACCGAAAATCAAATCCAGACAAAAATACAGGCCATATTTGGCTCCAGTGATGATATAGAAGTACAGTCCATCAACATAAGCAAACACTACTCATCATTTACAAATTTAATCTAGCAAAATAAAAATACTTTTCTGTTTGGGGGCAAAATATACAAAAAAGATATTGCAGAAAAGAAACGTTAAAATCTTCGAACATTCTGTTTAGTCCTGGTTCAGTCCTGGTTTAAAAGCAGCCAAATGCCGTGGCCTTAAAGACTTGCAGGTGAAAACAGCAGCAACTGATATGAGAGTGCCTGCATTGGTATAGAAATTCCTGCAAACAAGTGGACCTATTTTCACAGTTAATCTTGCAGAGTAGTCCAACATGGTACACCTTCAAACCTTGGAAATGTCACAGGCAGAGGGAAAGGTAACGTAAAGTATAAGTAGTAAAGTACTGTACTTACATAGAATTTTTAGGTATCTTTTACAGTGAATACTTTTTACTTTTACTTCACTACATTTGAGAGCAGGTATCTGTACCTTCTACTCCACTACGTTTTTGAACTGCACCGAAAAGTAAAAAGTACTTTTTTGAGTTCAAGCTTTGGCTTTTAACAAACAAAGTAAATACACAAAATGTATAAGAAAAATTAAGGCATTGATTCGTATTGTTACTGTGACCAAAATATGTGTCATTTCGATATCACTACACTTTAACAAACAAAATCTGTGTGAAATTAAGTAGATTGTTTCATGTGATACTTTAACTTGAGTAACTTTTTACCTCTGTATCTGTACTTTTACTTAAGTAACAATATTTTCACTCAAAAAGTTTCTGAGCGATCTCCCACCTTTTCCCTGACGCCAAAATCCAACAGTAACCTTAAACATATAGAAGAGAACCCTGTCTAATAAGCAGTATTGTCCGGAGTTTTCGGACAGCTTTTATTTCCCCCCTGAGATCCCGTTTAATTGCATTGTTACCATAAAGTCTGAACCGGCAGAAGAGGCTGTGATCACCATGGATACGGAGTCGGAGATGATCATCGTGGGGTGAGCAAAGTCAACAAAACATTCGAATATTCTCCTCATTTAGAGCGGTAGGAAGTGGTGAAGGCCTAGAGCTGTTACATAGCTATCCATGTCTCTGTGTGGGTGAAGCTATAGTCGCTGTATATTATTAACATCAGTCGTTTGCCACCCCCCTTAAGTCCTATATACACCTTCTTGTTCCCATATATGGTATTCACAGTACTTCCTTAATCACGTTGGGGGCGGGATATGTATTGCTGACCTGTATGGGATGTCTTTCATCTGACAGCGACATTTTGTACTTTTAAGTACCCTGCATGGTTTAATTCAGTGTCTAACGTCATAGCAAAAACAGGACGGGTTTCAAAGAGTCTTTTAATAGAAGTTCTGTATCTCCACATGTAACGCTTTGTTCATGTACTTAGAGAACAGTCCCTTGGCATAGCAGCAGTGGATGAACTGAAGTATAGGGTTAATTATAGTGTTGTGATGATACTCACTATACTACACAAAATGGACTCTTGTGAGCTTTAAGCCATGCTATAATGTTGTTACCTCATCAAAAACATACCTGGAGTTGTGTTTTGTTTCATTCACACATTTTTGAGCAGTGCTTTATTATTAGTCTGTCTACATCTCCAAAGCTCAAAATGCGCTATTCCACTTTGTGATGTCATGTAATGGTAGTTTAACAGTTTTGACCGCTACCTTTTACCTTTAATTCAGTAGAGATTGGCAATTCCAGTGCTGAAATTATCCATATGATTCTAGTGAAAGTGTATGGAGTTTAAAAACACAGTGGAGCACTTCCTGTATTACCACATGACATCACAAGGTGGAACAGTGTGTTTTCAGTTTGAGAAGATCTCAGTCTAAATATGCAGGATTTGTGTGTTAAACATGTGTGAATGAGACAAAACACAACTCCAGGTATATTTTTGATGAGGAAACATTATAACACAGATCAGAAAACAGGGTAATATGGAATTGACTCAATACGTAATACCGATTACAATACCACAATGAAGATAAAACATGCTCATTTTTTAGTAGGATATATTTTTCATACACAGAATAATAGTACTTTCTTTATGTCATCATGAGATTATATACTAGTTCTGATAAAGCTCAAAATGACACTGAAACTGTTCAAGAAAGCTCAGATTTTGTCTTGTTCATGTGATTTTTCAATACTTTTAACAACCTTAGTTAGCTATATGTTTTTTGGTCATTCAGGATAAGAAAAAGATAATATCACATAACGAGGAACCAAAACAAACACGGTGACGCAGCTGGATGTACATGGGCCTATTTGAGCAGAAATAGCAGAGAGATGCACTTAATGCATTTTTGGATGTTCTCTTTTACAAACTGGACTTAACAAAAGTTGATTGATCAGTTTGCTTTGCTGTTGAGATGCTTTGCCCAATCAAGAAATAAAGTACCACAGATACTGGTCCACTGTCTGAACAGGTGAGGATCCCCACCATCAAATATAATCAGTACTTGTAATCTGTTAAAGTAGCAATATCGTTTTTTGTACCTTCATTTAAAAAAGAAATGTTTATGACCAATTTATCCCTATTTTAGTGCTGTTTTTATGTACACTATATGTTACTTTTCAGGCGGAGTGCGTAAAATAACCTTTAATGGAATAAATGCAAGATAGATATGTTTAACCCCATACTGTGGAACACTACAGGGAAAGCAGTAACGTCTCCATGGAGTATCGCAGGTGGCAGACCCTTCATCAGAAAAGTTACACCGTGTACCTACATAAAAAATCTAATACAATGCTATTCATTTGTATTATATCTTCAGAACATTGAGCTCCCTGTATCTCTGTTGGTGTACTCTATTTGTTTATGTGCTTTTCCTTTGTAGAGCAGGTGTTAGCATAGCCCCAGAGGATGAGCAGTACTGCACGCAGAGGATGAGCAGTACTGCACGCAGGTGTGTTTGGACATGAGTATTGGCTTGAGTGTTTTTGCAGGTGGAGAGTGGCCTTTCCTGCAAATATGAAGCACAGGAGCAGATCCAGTTAAGCCTGCTGTAAGCCTCATCATGTGGTATGTCTGGATTCACTCTAAACGAATGTGATCGTTAAAGCTCCTCTGTCCTGAAGTGAAAACCTAATCTTTAAAATCATATAAAAATCATTTGGTATCATAAACTTTCAATCAATCAAACAAAACTGTGAAGTAATATTGATAAGTGAAATGACATGATTGGTCAAAGAATTTGGAATTGTATTTTGTGATAATGTAAAAACAAGTTTATCAGACTAGTTTATAGGGTTGTCAAAAGTATAAAAAATCAGGTACTAATCAATACTTAAAGTAGTATCAATACTCACTTGAGCAAGTATCGATACTAAAAAATCTTTCCGGAATAACTTTGGAATCATTTTGAGCTGTATCAGAACAAGTCCAGAACAAGTCCAGATAGACCACATAGACTAGTGTACGCACATGGACCATTATGGAACATACCTGCATGTAGGCCTGTCACAGTAACAAATTTTGAACCATGATATATCGCTATATAGAGAAATATTGAAACTACTTTATGCCACCAA
>KN485204.1:5327-24866 GCA_000787095.1 Periophthalmodon schlosseri | reverse complement strand
GACTAAACCAGGGCTAAAACAGGACTGGACCGGGACTAGACCCTAGCTAGACCAGGGCTAGAACCAGGACTAAAACCAGGACTAGACCAGGGCTAGAACTAGAACTAAAACCAGAACTAAAATAAGGACTAAAACCAGGACTAAAACCAGAACTAAAACCAGGACTAAAACCAGGACTAAAACAGGGACTAAAACCAGGACTATACCAGGACTAAAACTAGGACTAAAACCAAAACTAAAACCAGGACTAAAACTAGGATTAAAACCAGGACTAAAACAGGGACTGGACCAAAATTAAACCAGGACCGAACCAGTGCCAGAGCTAAAACCAGGACTAAAACCAGGACTAAAACAGGACTAAAACTAGGATTAAAACCAGAACTAAACCAGGGCTTAAACCAGGACTAAAACCAGAACTAAAACCAGAACTAAACCAGGACTAACCAGGACGCTAAAACTAGGATTAAAACCAGAACTAAACCAGGGCTTAAACCAGGACTAAAACCAGAACTAAAACCAGAACTAAACCAGGACTAAACCAGGACGGGCAGCTACAGATGTGTCCAGGACTAACACACATCCATTTGCAGATAAAGTTCAAGTCTGTAGAGCTCACTCCAGACTCAGGAGAACATATTTACATTTCACAATTTGAGGTTTCTTCGTTATTTTTACACAAAGGGCTTATTCGCTCGGCATTAGAGACGTGCTCACAATATGCCGCAGTGACCGCCGCTGTAGCAGAGTCTGCCTGAATTATTCAAAAGAGATGGGACCACGAGTCAAAATAGTGCACAACACTTACGACTGGGAAAACTGTTCAGAGAGATACAACAGGAGACGCAGATGTTTACCTGAGGTTTGTTTGGAGAACATGTGCTGGCTGCTGGCTAAAGGTGAATAGAGAGACTAAATATTATTGGTGCTTTTCAGATTCTAGAATGTGTTAAATCTGTGTTAAATATTATTGGCTTATAAAATGTTGTGACGTCATCTGAAACATAGGAATCATTTTTTGTTTTTGTTTTTTTGGTTGGTTTGGTTTTGGTCTAAAACTTTTGTCCAGTTACAGAATTTAAGATGTTTTGCTGCTCATAGACTGTATATGTAAAAGGACATAGCTAACATGCTAGCCGCCGCGTTCCAAACAGGAAGTGATCATTAAATGTTCGTATTAACCCTCTACATGATCCTGGGGTTTTTATTTCACTATTGTGTCTGTAAATCAAGATATGAACATTAATAACAGACAAAACAGACACCTTCTTTCCTCGAGGTTGCTCCCACTAGCGTTAGCAGCAAGTTTGATTGACATTGAGTTGCTAAGCGCCCGCTCCCTGCTAAACCAGTGGTGCAGACGGAAAGGGGCGTTACCTTCATCAGCCTCGCTCCAGATTGGCTCTTTGGTTGCTATGATACTTGTGGTCAGAATTCCAGTTTTGGAACTGGGCTCCAAATTGGCCCCTATAACTGCTCTGGGCTCGATGAGCTTCATTTGACTGGAGCCGAACGCTGTGGGTGACGTCACACTCACTTAGTCCACTTCTTTATACATATGTCTATGATGCTCGTCCAAGCCGCTTCTTCAGCTGTGGTCAGATCACTGCTGGACACTGCCTTATATCTGTCTGAAGGGAGGAGCTAACTACACTGAAGCTAACACACCTGACCTGTGTCTGAGTCAAACATTCTAAACTATGACTCAGTGTGAAGAGGCCTGAGGGTCCTCTCTTCAGACAGATATAAGAGTGACCAACAGTAATCTGACCAGAACTGAAGAAGCCGCTTGGACGAGTGGCCAGTTGACGGTATTGAAGTTCTCTTTTGCTCTGTTTCAGACCTGGTCGACTGAGGGATTACATAAACAGGATGTCCATAAAGTCTCTTAAAAAGTGTACTCCAAAGGCAGTTGATCAGATCTGACTCAGACTTGTTCTGTTGTTCTCAGTGGTTTCCAAAATGTTTGACCTTGTTTAATCCACCTCATATGGGCTCTGGTTTCCAAAATGTTTGACCTTGTTTAATCCACCTCTATATGGGCTCCATTAGGCTCATGAAGCACATCGAGACGGGACTGGATTCTTCCCATGTTTCACTGTAGCAGAGCCTCATCAATAGTTCAATCGCATCTGTGTCTTTGGCTTTAGTTCAGTAATGTCCCGTATCTTTGTTCGATACACGACGTCTTTAACACAGCCCTTAGAACCATGACACACACTGTGCTTCTCTTGAGGAGGAGCCATTTCTTAAGGGTTCATTCTTTAATCAACAGGACGCCTGACATACAAAAATGCAATGTGATTAAAAACTTGTATAACCACTGATACAATAAAACAAATCTAATTAATATATAATATCAACTGCCTTTGTAATTAAATCTAAAATCAGAATTCGTGATTAACCAAATGTTGATATCACCACACTCAAATAAACAGGTTCGATGTAGTGGTGGTATTTTTATGAAGCAAAAATACAAGAAGACATCAACATTTTTAAAGTATCTTACATGAATAAATTTGACTCTGGAACTTAAAAAAAATCCCAGAACTTGACTTTGTTGTTTCACGAGCTTCTACAGTGAGGACGGCACCAGGCGACGTAGAACCAGAGCGACACTTGTGTAACTCAAGAGGACAAAACAAAGATGTCCGCTGTTCTTTTGTCCTGTGAGTTCTGCTCTGAGCGGTGTTTAAAACTGCCTCCTCCTCCATTCACCGGCTTAATTTAACAGACTGGGAACAAAAGACAACTTAGCCTATCTAGTTTGCGTAATTGCTTCTGACGCAAGGCACCGATCGGCCCAGATAAGATCCACAGCTCGTGTTCGACCAAGGACCGTCTTTAATTAACTTCTTTTCGACAAAGCCATTTCAGGAAACAGAATAAAAATGGACTTGTCATAAACTGTGGCCCTCGGTCTCTTTTGTTGGTACTGCAATTGGACGTTAAAGATGCTCTACGTAACATTTTTGGCAGCGAGTCCGCCACCCGTTTGTCTCCATGGAGATGTCATTCCTTTAGTTGGAAAGTTCCACAGTATGGCAATACACGCTCAGATGTCAAAATTAGGCGACAGTAGACGGTCTCTTTTGTTGGTTCTGCGATTGGATTTTTTGGCAGCGAGTCCGCCACCCGTTTGTCTCCATGGAGATGTCATTCCTTTGGTTGGAAAGTTCCACAGTATAGCAATACACGCTCAGATGTTTTTAGTCCTCAAAATTAGGCGACAGTAGGTTAGTTGGTAGAATGTTTGTCCATTTTTCTGATGGTTGGTGGTTCGAATCCCGCTCTCGACATAAACATCATTGGTTCAGCGGTCAGATCCGCTGCCCCACAGGTTCACGGTGCGATTCCAGCCCCACAGATGTGGTTCAGCGGTCAGATCCGCTGCCCCACAGGTTCACGGTGCGATTCCAGCTCCCACAGATGAACGCTGTTGTTGTGTCCTTGGGCAAGACACTTAACCCACCTCACCCCCAGTGTCTGTGTGTACTGGTGCGTGAATGTGTGAGTGGTTCCTTGACGTAAAGCGCTTTCAGTGACTTGAAGGTGGAAAAGCGCTGTATAAAAATGTGACTATTTTCCATGCACTACGCAACATTTTTTGCAGCGAGTCCCGCCACCTGTTTGTCTCCATGGAGATGCCATTCCTTTGCTTGGAAAGTTCCACAGTATGGCGATAAACTTAATTATGTAGTGTTCAGATGTTGTTATTGCTCAAAAACACCTTGGAAAAACACATTCTTACTGTGAGTGGGGTCGTCTCTCCACAGATCTGACCTGTAACTTGGCCGGGTGGCGTCATCTGCCTGTGTCCATGGAGATAGCGAAGATTAATGCCATACTCTGGGACATTTCAAGGCAATCATCTCCGTGTAGATGAGCATGGCTGACCGTCCACCAGAAAAGTTGCGTAGTGAACCTTCAGCATCAGACCAACTACAGCACGGAGACTACAGCCGATACAACAAACGGAATCCTGTTTTGTCTGGGCTGTTTGTCATCATTTTAAAATATCGAATGGCATGTTTAGTGTTTTGTTTGTGTTGATGTTTTTAGGTTGTTAACTTGCCTTTGCACTTGGTCATTTTATGTCGTACCTTTAGTTGCCCGTGTAAACTCTCCAGGTCAGATCCAGAGCAAAAGAAACATTCTAATCTCTCAACTGGACAAAAGAGTGAAGACGTTTGGCTGCTCGTCCAAGCCTCTTCTTCAGTTGTGGTCAGATCACTGCTGGACACTGCCTTATGTCTGTCTGAAGGGAGGAGCTAACGACACTGAAGCTAACACACCTGTTTGTTTACAGCTTCTGTTTGTTGGCTCTAAGTGTGAACTGTGCCTGAGTCATATTTCGCATAATCGTTCAGGACCTAATGGCTGCTCTCACCTCCATTAGCATACTGGCTATTAGCATACCTGCTATTAGCATACTAGCTAGCACCATTGTTTCCCTTGTTTAGATTTAGGTCTGAGGATGGAGTTATAAATAGGAGATAACGGATGTCTAAGGCTCCCGTTCCTGTTCGAAGACAGATTGTATTTCCTAACAAAAATATCCTCTTTACAGTTCCTTTACTTCCACTTAAACAACGACGCATAACATCGTGACCTCGACGCTAACCAATCTAATCTACACTGGCACAAAGAGTGGGCTGCATTTACCTCCTGTCATACATGTTCTTTACGTAAGTCCTCTAAAGTGTCCACATGTTTGGGCAGGTCTCGTGATCCCTCCTCCCTGTAAATGGATGATGACCTCATACCGGGTGAGGTCAGGAGGTGCCTCTGTGCTCTGGGATTAGACTCCAGATTAAATCACATCAGAAGTGGAGACTCATAAGAATCTTTCCCATCCATCATCTTAAGTGCACCGCAAAACGCCTCCTATCTAATTTATTGATACGTACACGGCTCGAGGAGGAAAACGAGGCTGCGCCGAGCACCCGGCGAAGTGCAAATGTGTGTTTCATATTTGGAAAAAGATTTGAGTATTTTAATCCCGACAGTTCTGGCTCCTGAGAGGTTTGGGAAGAAGATCGTGTATAATCCACTTCTATAATGACTTCCCTGTAAAAAGGATGGATAGTTGGAGGCAGGGGGATTTGCAAACAGCCCCAGCGACTCACTAAATATAAATACAAACTTATTTTCTCTGTAAATAAACACAAACAGGTAGGAAAAGCGTTCACATGTCAAACAAAAGGGATACGCGGATAAAAAGCAGTTCTATCTCCCGTAGCGTCTCTGCCACTTTTATTACAGCTGCTGAATCATTAATAACGCAGTGCATTATGGGCCTTAAATCAGCTCTAAGTCGTGTCGAGCGGGGCACGAGTAGAGTTTAATAAGGCGGACGGCTAATTTGGCTCACTTTTAATAACGATAATGCCAAGTCCATTTAGCAGTGCGGAGCTGTGTTCAATCTATCTGACAGCTGTCGATGCTAGTTTCACTGCGCTAATTACCATTCAGAGCACTTTTGTATTTTCAGCAATAGAACTTTCATAAACAGGGACGACAGTGGCTCAGTTGGTAGAATATTTGCCCACTGAGCTAAAGGCTGGCGGTTCGAATCCCACTCTCGACATAAACATCATTGATAGATTCTGATTAGGCTTGTCACGTTAATTACTAGATTAACTTATTGGGCCAATATTTATCGTGTTTACATTTTCTTTGCATTACTGGGAAATTTTTGGTTATCTTTTGACTCTATGATCAGATTTAAGACGTAAAAGTTTGAATAAATAACTCGTCTGACTCATTACAGACTCAAACTAACGACTTAAGTGTTTCATTCTGCTGTTTATTTATCGCAGCTCATGATTTTTAACAATATTGTAGATTTGGAATAGTTTTTGTGGTTTAAATCTGCTCTTGGGTTTTGCGTCAGTGGCGTAAATTAGTCTCAATATTATCGTTTATATCGAACTTCAGAATGTGTGTGAATGGCTGAGTGGTTCCTTGATGTAAAGTGCTTTGAGTGTCTTACTTTCATAAACAGGGACGACAGTGGCTCAGTTGGTAGAATATTTGCCCACTGAGCTAAAGGCTGGCGGTTCGAATCCCACTCTCGACATAAACATCATTGATAGATTCTGATTAGGCTTGTCACGTTAATTACTAGATTAACTTATTGGGCCAATATTTATCGTGTTTACATTTTCTTTGCATTACTGGGAAATTTTTGGTTATCTTTTGACTCTATGATCAGATTTAAGACGTAAAAGTTTGAATAAATAACTCGTCTGACTCATTACAGACTCAAACTAACGACTTAAGTGTTTCATTCTGCTGTTTATTTATCGCAGCTCATGATTTTTAACAATACTGTAGATTTGGAATAGTTTTTGTGGTTTAAATCTGCTCTTGGGTTTTGCGTCAGTGGCGTAAATTAGTCTCAATATTATCGTTTATATCGAACTTCAGAATGTGTGTGAATGGCTGAGTGGTTCCTTGATGTAAAGTGCTTTGAGTGTCTTGAAGTTGGAAAACGCTACATAAAAATATGACCATTTACCATAAACAACTCAACAATAATACAATTAGGGGAGGGGGAATTGTCTTGCTCAAGGATACAATGGCAGTATTAAATTAATAGAAGAATGGGCATTTGAGCTACTGCAGCTCTGTGGGAGAATATTACGACATTATCATGAAAATACAAAGTTAAAACCATACTCCGGAACCTTCTCCATGGAGATATGCCATACTGTGGAACATTATAGCCAAAACAACAACGTTTCCATGGAGACAACGAGGAGAAGGAGGCCCACCATGTATAAAAGTCAGGTTTGTGGAGATGCAAGCCCACTCACAGCAAGGACGAATGTTTTTCAAATGCGATAAAAACATGCTTTTATTTGTGTCTCTTTTTATGGCTAAAAAGTTACATGGTGGGGCTTTAATAAGTCCATCATTTACATTAATAAACTGTAAAATGAAGATAGAGTTTGCATTCGCGTCTTCATGTTTTTATATTTGTTTATGACACAATAAACTGTGCGTAATGTGTCATTCAAAGCTGATGAACATATGAACAGAACGAGCCCCCGGAGCCGTCACAGTTTGGCTACAGCGTTTCTGGAATCATAACAGAGTTTAGACCGTGTGCCTTCTGCGGGGTGGTCCCAGTGAGGCAGGTGGAGGAAGAGACTGCAGGCGTAGCAGCAAAGCACTGGAGTAATGATGAAGGATTGTTCCGTTTACATTTGCTCCGATTCATAATGAGCGTACAAACAGGAATCGCACCGCAGACGCTCTGAATAACGATTTGACTTTTTGGAGAAGCCAAATATTTACACGTAACTTAAGCCAGAGAGATGGGAGGGTAAACACTCTTCTGGGCTTGAGTGGAGCTGATTCAAATTGTGATTCCAAATTTCCAAAACCAAAACTTAATTTTTACAACACTAGAATTCATTTGAAAATATGTCCAGAGGCTCTGGGCAGACGGGCCTGGGTCATAAAGCCTCACATGGGCCTAGTTTAATAGAACAAAAAACATCATCAGCATCATAGAAGTGTTTAGTGTAGTTTATTCACATTTCTATTAGAACAGAAACTAGGAAAAATTATCCTTAAATGCATTTTGGACCAGGGCTGCCCTTTGTCACCAGTTTTGTTTGTTTTATGGACAGAATTTCTAGGTGCAGCCAGGGGCCGGAGGGGGTCCAGTTCAAGGACCCGAGGAGGTCCAGTTCAGGGGCCGGAGGAGGTCCAGTTCAGGGACCACAGGATCTCATCTCTGCTGTTGGCAGATGATGTTCTCCTGATGGCTTCATTGAGCCAGGATCTGCAGCACTGGGGCAGTTTGAGCCGAGTGTGAAGCGACTGGGTCAGACTCTGCTCCTCCAAATCTGAGGCCATGGTTCTGGACCAGAGAGTCCCTGCGTCAAGTGGAGGAGTTCAAGTATCTCAGGGTCTTGTTCGTGAGAGAGGTTGAGGATGGAGCGTGAGATTGACAGTTGGATCAGCATCTGCAGTGATGCAGTCGTATCAGAAACATCACATGTTTTATTTCATCAAGAACAGCCGTCATATAGCCTACAAATGTAAAAATTAATCTTTTTATTTTGTCATCTCGTTAAAATTAATGGGATAGAACATTTCTCTTGGTATCAGGTTATTTTCTTTCTAAACACCACAGTTTGGACGAGTCTTTAGGCAGAAGGTCGCCCCTTGTCTCACACTTACTCTACATACATCCCTTAGCGTGAGTAGTGACGGTGAGACGACCTCGTCCATTCATCTGGAAACACTGGCAGGATGTCGGCCAACCTACATTTTACAGCGAAGGCCAGATTTATTCAACCCCTCGACGTGTTTATCCTGTGTAGCTGCAGCTTGTAACGGACAGAAGGAACATGGCACACGGGCACATTTGAGCTTGTATCACTCAGATATTCTCATCCTCGTCTGTGGTACATCCAGGCCACTGCCCACACATTCACATGACCGGAGTCGGCTCTGATGCGATCGTAACGGGGCGACATAACATACAGTGCGCTTTAAGGGTCACCGTCCACGTTTCCTCTGTACAAACGCATTTACATCACTCTGACAGCTACGCGCTCTCGTTCCCATCGTCTACTATAACCCGCGTATTCCCACAGAGACGGAGAGCTAGTCCAGGCGATGTCGGAACAATGTTATTCTTTGATATTAAAGATGTAGACAACTAGAGTGAAGATATATACAGCAGATGTTAAACAAATGGAGCGGGACTCGGGTCAAGAACTGCACACACGCAACTGCAAGTCTAAAGGTCCTGTATTATACAAAACTGACTCTTGTGAGCTTTAAGTCATGTTATAATGTTGTTAGCTCAGCAAAAACACCCCTGGAGTTGAGTTTTGTTTCATTCACATGTTTGAGTAACACTTTATTATTAGTCTGTCTACATCTCCAAAGCTCAAAATGCTCTGTTCCACCTTGTGATGTCATGTAGTTTAAGTTAACAGCTCTGTTTTAACTTTAGTTCAGTAGAGATTGGAAATTCCAGGTCTGAAATGATCTAAATGATTCTGGTGAAGGTGTGTGGAGTTGAAAAACACAGTGGAGCACTTAATGTATCACCACATGACATCACAAGGTGGAACAGAGTGTTTTCTGTTTGAGAGAAGAACTCAAGCCTAAATATGGAAGATCTCACTGAAAAAGTTACAATTATTTCCACGGTTTGGCCATCGTTTAGGTGTCAAGTTGTACTAACTGGCTGAAAATCATGATCATGCTCAGGATTTCCATAACTGTGACCTGCATCAACCATCTACATTGGGCCAAAACTCCTGTGAGGTTCACAGACATTTATATTTGACAAATAAAACATATATATAAGAAACCTCCTTTATTTTGTTGGAATCATGTTTAAAGTGTCAATTTACACAAGAAAGACATTTTTTCTAAACTTTTGGACAGAATTCTTACAGTGTGATGTCATCAATGTGGGACTCACAAACTGCTTCTTGTTTGGTGTAAAACTATAGTTTATATTTACAACAGGTTTTATCCACCAGATTAAGTCAAAATTAGAGAATAATCCAAACTTTTCAAATGCACTTTAAGTTGACTAAGACATAAGCCTTTCCTTAGAACCAAAATAACAAAATAATCCAGACTTACCCAAATAAGTCTGGATCATGGAGTTAGCAACTTTATGCATTGTGGGAGTTTTAATGAATATCACAGTTTTTAAACCTTTGACATTCATCCCAAGATGTAACACTACACAAAACTATTGGCAAAATCTGCATTAGCCAAAACAATATGAAAAGTACAACTCAACAAGATACTGGATCTCAACAAATACATTTACACTTGGTAAATGGTCACATTTTTATATGGAGCTTTTCAAGGAACCACTCACCCATTTACACACACACACACACACTGGGGGTGAGGGGGGTTAAGTGTCCTGCCCAAGGACACAAGGACAACATTCATCTGTGGGAGCTGGAGTCGCATCGCCAACCTGTGGGTCAGCAGATCTGACCACTCTACTAATGATGTTTATGTGGAGAGCGGGATTCAAACCGCCAACCTTCAGATCAGTGGACAAACACTCAACCAACTGAGCTACTCACACTTCTGAATGAACGGCAAGTTTAGTCTTCACCTTAAAACCTCCATAAAGCGAACAATCCCATTCTCTATATGTGTGTTATCCATAGACTGTTTATATAAATGGACGTAGCTAACCTGCTAGCTGTGGATCTCAACAAATACATTTACACTTGGTAAATGGTCACATTTTTATATGGAGCTTTTCAAGGAACCACTCACCCATTTACACACACACACACACACTGGGGGTGAGGGGGGTTAAGTGTCCTGCCCAAGGACACAAGGACAACATTCATCTGTGGGAGCTGGAGTCGCATCGCCAACCTGTGGGTCAGCAGATCTGACCACTCTACTAATGATGTTTATGTGGAGAGCGGGATTCAAACCGCCAACCTTCAGATCAGTGGACAAACACTCAACCAACTGAGCTACTCACACTTCTGAGCGGGAAGGGGCGTTACCTTCAACAGCCTCGCTCCAGATTGGCTCTTCGGTTGCTATGATAGTTGCGGTCGGAATTCTAAATATGGAACTCGGGTCCAAATTCGCCGCTATAACTGCTCCGGCCTCGATGAGCTTCATTTGACTGGAGCCGAACGCCGCGGGTGACGTCACACTCACTTAGTCCACTTCTTCGTCTGTGGCGTTATCCAAACAGGGCGGGGTTCTGACGTGAATATTGTGAAACGAGCGTCGGTCTGGTAGCCCCGCGTTAACACAAAGCCGTAACGGGGCCGTGTTCTGTAGTGCGGCGTATTATGATAACATTAGCAAAGCAAAGCAAATAGAGGAAATCATGTTTTGAATCGTGGAACACTTCAGAACCGCCAAAAATAATCCTCGAAACAAGAGGCCAAACGTCTGGACCGTGTTGACTTGGCAGAATAGTTGCTGAGGTTTTCACAAATCTCATGTCCACTGTGAAGAGACTGTGCAAACATCCCCCGCTGATACGAATCTACGAGAAACAATCGGAGGTCTCTGCTCCTTCTGTGCTTCATGTTTATGTATTGTGGTGTGCGCATGGGGCAAACAGAATCTGATTTCAAGGACTGCTGCTGTTGTGGGTTTAATATTGTACAAATGTAACACTGGGAGCGCGAGGTGAGGATGTGCACACGGTTCATTGAGATGAGCGGGAGCCTGACAAAACATAATGTGAGACACTGGGAGAAGATGTATGTGTGGGCTCTAATATCACAGTGCAGAGAAAACCTCACTCAAAAACAGCTGGACTCAGTTGGTTCAGAACTGCTTTTCTACCGGGCGGCTTCATGAGGTAAAGCAAATGTAAGAAAGTCCTGATGCTTTGATTAAGTCATTTTCAGTTTTAATCTGGCTGGCAAAGAATTTTAGTTTTACATATTAAGCCGAGTCCAAAGGCAAAGCTCTCGATTTACCGGTCGATCTACGTTCCTACTCTCACCTTTGGTCCTGGTTTGGTCCTGGTTTGGATCTCTGTTCCTCCTGGTTTGGTCCTGGTTTGGTCCTGGTTTGGTCCTGGTTTGGTCCTGGTTTGGTCCTGGTTTGGTCCTGGTTTGGTCCTGGTTTGGTCCTGGTTTGGTCCTGGTTTGGTCCTGGTTTGGTCCTGGTTTGGTCCTGGTTTGGTCCTGGTTTGGTCCTGGTTTGGTCCTGGTTTGGTCCTGGTTTGGTCCTGGTTTGGTCCTGGTTTGGTCCTGATTTGGTTCTAGTTTGGTCATGGTTTAGATCTTTGTTCCAACTCTCACCTATAGTCCTGGTTTAGTCCTGGTTTAGTCCTGGTTTAATCCTGGTTTAGTCCTGGTTTAGTCCTGGTTTAATCCTGGTTTAGTCCTGGTTTAATCTTGGTTTAGTCCTGGTTTAGTCCCGGTTTAGTCCTGGTTTAGTCCCGGTTTAGTCCTGGTTCAGTCCTGTTCCTACTCTCAGCTATGGTCATGAACTTTGGGTAATGACCATAAGGACAAGATGGCGGTGGCTGGGGCTCCCTTAGAGACAGGGTGAGGAGCTCAGTCAGACAGGAGCAGCTCGGAGTAGAGCTGCTGCTCCTCCTCGTGGAGTAGCTGAGGTGGCTCGGGCTTCTGTTCCAGATGCCTCATGAACGCCTTCCCGGGGAGGTGTTCATGTCCCACCGGGAGGAGGTCTTGAAGACTCAGACCACCCTGGAGAGACTGTGTTTCTCTGCCGGCCTGGGGACGCCTCGGGATCCCCCCAGAAGAGCTGGAGGAGGTGTGTGTGGAGAAGGAAGTCTGGGCCTCCCTGCTCAAACTGCTGCCTCCGCCCCGTAGAAGAGGAAGAAAATGGATGGAGATTATTAATTACTATCGTTTAAAAATGTAAAATCGCAGGTCGTTAAGGGTAAAAGGTGAGCTACAGTCTGATATCTCTGGGGAGCCTTTTTCAGATCTGGAGTTGTCCATGTGTTTCAGAGTGATAGAGAATTAGCACCGTTGCCATAGCAATTAACAATTCAAAGCGCAATAATATTTTTTCTGACTGGGTAAAGGTTCCAGATGGTGCTTTTGAGCAGGAAGTTGAAATCCATGATTAGGATCTCTGTCAGGAGAACCTGGCTGGAGGGTCAACCCATAATAATATACTTGGAAACAAGAGCAGAGCAACAGCCTTTTCAGACAGAAAGTTTCCATCAGCGGCACCAGGCACCTGTGAAGAATCAAATGTCCTGAGATTGAAGATTCAATTCTGATCATCCGTCAATATGTCCCAGATCAGGATGTTTCTGGACGCCTCCCTGGAGAGGTGTTCATGTCCCACCAGGGGGAGGCCCAGACCCAGGACACGCCGGAGGGACCGTGACTCTCAGCTGGCCTGGGAACACCTTGGAGTCCCACCGGAGGAGCTGGAGGAAGTGTCTGAGCGGGGACTCCCAGACTTCCCTCACCCCAGACAGAGGACAGAGAACACATCACAATGGAATTTAAATCACAATTTGGTTTGAGATGAATGTGATTGTGGCATTAGTTTAGCTCATATTTCATCCTTCTCGTGGTTGTTAACTGAATCATGATGAAGTGAACACATTAAAAGGGGAAATGTTCTGCTTTAAAACCTATAAAAGCCTATAGTTGTCTGTTAACCTTTTTCTTTTCCAAAATGGAGGAGCCCTAGTGGTTTTAACGCTGAAAAAAGTTCATAAAAACAGTGGCAGTAGTACACACACACACACACACACACACACACACACACACACGCCCCTTTAAGGTCCCCTTTAAGGCCGAGGCCCCATGTGGTCACTGCTTCACACACTGCCCTCTGTCTTCTTCTGAATGGGTCATGTGTTCATTTATTGTAAGGGTGACCCACAGAGGAGAGCCCCCTGGAGGCCTGGTGTTTTCAGCCATTTTTCATAGTTTCAGGCAGAACTTAACTCCACATATAAGGGCACACACACACACGCACACGCAAACACACGCGCACACACACGCACACACACACACACACACACACATACACACACGCACACACACACACACACACACACATACACACACGCACACACACACACACACACACACCCTCACACACACACGCACGCGCACACACACACACACTCACACACACACGCACACGCACACACACACACACTCACACAGCCGCTCTCAAACCCAGCTCAAGGTTAAGGTCAACAAAACTCGCTGTATTCTGCTGTTCTTTTGGTGAAACAAAACTCTTTAAAATGCCAGCTCCAGAACAGCTCCGCCTCAGCCCCGTGACCTCAGCGTGACCCTGTATTTTACACCAAACATGATGTCATCGCTCTACAAAACCCGAGGCGCTTGTTTACCCAGGACAAAGTGAAAATGGAGCTTCAAATCGCAGGTGTAAAAGTTCTGACTTTAAGAGCTGTTAAAATGATAAAACTAATGAAAATACAAGATTGTTTTATTATAATGCTGCAAGTTTTGTACTGAGGAATTCAGTCTCTATAGTCGTCCACACACTGGGCTCATTGTAATGTTATTCTTGTTGTGTTTGTCTTCTGTCTGTTTGAAATGTTCCATGTGGATTAGTTGACCTGTACAAACAGCTTCATTCTAGTCAAATCCGTCCCAACTTAAATCCGCCCTGTTCTTCAAACTGTTCAGATCTTTATCCATGTTCTAGTCGTTTCTTCTCGTTGAGCCTCTGAAGTTGTATTTGGAGTGATTCATGTTTGAGTAAATCTTTAATCTCTTATTTTCAAGACGCCATTTTGTTGATCTACTGTGAGGTACACGCCCACTGTGACGTACGCGCCCACTGTGACGTACGCACTTCCTTCTCCAGTTTTATTTTCTTAATCGTTGATACTCGTAGGATTCGGCAGCGTCGCGTCGTCATTTTGGTACAAATGAAAAAAAAATGTGCTGCTCTAGTGTGACGTGCAGCTGTCCATAGGGGGCGCCGACAGCATGCGGCGCTTTGTTGTGACGACGTTTACGGCGACGTCAGCTCCCATTGGGCACCACAGTTTTCTAACGTGGAAGTCAGCGGATTTGTTTCTTTTATGAAGTGGTTTTAGATGAATATTGTGATTTAAAATGTGTAAATTATAACATAAAGATCCACAGTGTCACAGATTAAAACTAAAGACACACAAACACAATAGATCTTCTTTAAAGTGCATCATGTAACTGAAGGAGGGTCCTCCACCTGCTCGTCACACTGGAGATGTTATTTCTTTGCTTGGAAGGTTCCACGCAGAGGAGTCGACAGGGGAGGACAAAGGAGTTTGTTGTCCTGGGCCCCGGGGTCTTAGGGGCCCAGAAACATAACCTCTTCCTATTTATTTAAATTAGAGGGGGCCCATGTGACCCTTCCTGCCCTGAGCCCCCAAATTTCTGTCAACAGGCCTGATTCCACATTATGGCATTAAACGGACCTATGTTGCATTTATTCATTTGCAGGTTTTGTTTTTATTGTTAAAAATAACGACATAGGGCAGTGAGTGGGCTCGCCTCTCCACTGATCTGACCTGTAACTTGGCCTTGTGGCACCACCTGCTTGTCTCCATGGATCTGAGTTTTATTATGCCATACTGTGGAATATTCCAGGCAAAGCATTAAGATCTCTATGACGACAGGCAGGTGGTGGTGTCTCCTCATTAGGTTCATACAGAGCAACTTTAGGAAAGAAATGTTTTATTTTATTGGTGGTTTAGAAGAGGTGGAAGAAGTGCTCCATAAAAAAATCGACTTAAGTATTAAAATAACCGTTTAAAAATGTACTTAAAGAGTAAAAAGTAAAAGTATTTCACGCAGATTTCGAGTCTTATAAAGCTTCAAATGTCGTGATTTTAATAAAGATTTGAGCTGAATTTTGTTCAACAGAAACAATTGAATCGATTGTTTTTTTTCTATCTGTTTTTATTTGTATATTTTTGTTTTGCTCAAATTCTGAACGTGTTAAAAATAAACCCTCAGCCTTTTCAGCAGGTCTCACACAATAATAAAAAATACTTTTACTTTTCAGTCCACTTCAAAACTGTAGTGGAGTAGAAAGTACAGACACTGCTCTCAAATGTACTGAAGTAAAAGTAAAAGTACACAGATCTTTACAGATACCTAAAAACTATAGCGTCCATGTGAATATAAGATGTCTATGTAAAGTCTGTTAGTTAAACCGCGCTGACAGACGGGTATGTGGCCCGATACTGCGGCCGACAGCTCCTCCTTCAGCGCTGGACCCAGAGGAGAAGGTCAGGTCTGTTCCATCATCATCTGCTCCCGATAACATCTCCAAAACTCTCTGTACCCTCCACTGTCCTCTGCCTCTCATTAGCCAAACTCCCTCTCCCCAGACGCCTCCACCTCTGCACCCGCGGCCGGGAGGAGATGGAGAACAGGAAGTAATGATCCACACTGTCCAGGTAAAATTAGCTCCATTAATCACAGCATTGATTACTCAGCTGAATCCCGTCCCACAATGCACCGCTCCCCTTCGTGTGTGCGGCCGCTATAAAGGGCCCGATCCCCCCGGGACCGTCCCGGGCCCATGGGCGATAATAACTGCTATGTTTTGAGCGATCCCGAGCAGAGGGCCTTGTTCTGTGGAAATATCTTTGTTTACCTGCAGTATTTCCAGCCTGCTTTGTGCTCTCTCCGTCTCAGGGAGATCAGTCGATACCTGTCTCATTAGAAATTAAGAAGAATTGGTCTCGAGAAGTGAATTCGTAAACAAGCCCGACTCTGCTGCAGTACGGCCCGGACCTAAAGGTGGGCTGCGGGGCCCGTGAGGCGGTAAACCTCCACGGAGACGAGCAGGTGTTGTCACTAGGGATGAGACGATAAACAGTAATATCGTTTATCGTGATGAACAGGGTCGACAATAATCGTTTGTGGCACTTTTTATATAATCGTGATAATCGCCAACAAATATAATCGCCATTGTGTCACCAGAACGTGCAGAAAAAAACTACTTCTCCTGATGATCTCCTCTGGATCTGTTGTTTTCACTGATGACAAAGTACAAGACTTTAACAGCTGTTTAAACATTGAACCTGTTCATAATATTAAAATTGTAATTATTCATATCCAGAACATTTTTAAACTGTCAGCAGCAATAATTATCGTGATATAATTGTTAATTGCAATTATTTTGGCCATGATAATCGTGACACCAAATTTCAGTATTGTCCTAAGTCCAGTTGTGACCGAGCTGAGCTACAGGTCAGATCTACGGAGAGGGGTCCCTGTTCGCCGTAAGAATCAATTTTCCGAGTTATTTTAGAGCATCACAATGGAATAAATGCTACGTACATACACACACTACCAGGCAAACGTTTGCACCATCTCACTCAATCATTTTTTCTTTATTTTTACTACTTCTACATTTTACATATCGTATTTTCCGGACTATAAGTCGCTCCGGAGTATAAGAAGCACCAGCCAAGAAATGCATAATAATGAAGATAAAAAACACATATCAGTCGCTCCGGAGTATAAGTTGCATTTTTTTATTTTTTTTTATTTTACAAAATCCGAGACCAAGAACAGACATTTTACCTTTAATCTGTTATCGATCCGACGACTTTACTTTACAACTCTACAGTAATGTACATATACTTCTGCGTCACCCACGCAAACAACCTACACATCAAATGAAAGCTACGGCGCTCGTCTTTTCGAATATGCAAACCATTTTCACCTCCAGTCACCACAGCGCTGACAGAAAAGCCATTTTTACAGAAAAGCCAAAAATTTGGATTTGTACTTTGGACCTTTGAGGGCTCTGGTTCTGTCAAACATCAACATATTTCCAGAAAGTTGGTCTCGTTCGTTCCGTACAGGTCCAGAGAATATAATCCAGTGAAGGAATTATGTCCACAAAATAAGTTAGATCCTCCATGTCAAATCTGCTGCAGGAAAATATTCCAAACGTGAAATCTGCTCCGTGACTTTTTTGCATTTCTTTCGTAGATTTCAGGCATAATAAACTCCAGACAGCGCTAACTTTGCTCCTCATGCTAAACACGTGCGTTAGCTTGTGATTGACACCAAGGTTGGCCAATGAGGTGGGGGTTGTGTGTTACTGGAGCCTCAGACAGCGAATCAGTGCTACAGATGACTGAAAGTTTACGCCCCACTCTCCCCCTCGTAGAATCAACCAATTACACGAGATCAGTGACGTTTTCCTCTTACAGCCAATGAGCAACACGACGATGTATCACATGCCATGGATTTCCGTAAACAGACGGATCTTACTGAGCGCGTAAACAAAGCCGAGTAGATCCAGGGACTAGTAATTCATTAGTCACTAATAATACGCATTTTACGCACTGTTGTTTTGCAACAGTTTTGCTCTAAACATGACGAAACAGACAAAACAAAGGAAGTACGCGATCGAGGACACTGTGGATGTTTGTACAAGTTATGTTAGAGGCGTCTCTGACCCGGAGCGACTCGTGTCAAAGAGTGAAGACTCCTCAGTGGACTCAGGAGTAGAGGACCTTATTTTTTGATGGATTGGATGCTCTTCTCGATCGGTAAGCGTGGTTTATTCTGCTGTTGACATAATTGTTGGTAAAGTATATCGTGTGTAATCGTTAGCATTGCTTCTGTGCACATAGTGAGCATTTGAACCATGCGCTCTGGCACATTTGTGTTTAGCTGTATGAATTAGACTTCATTTGTCTATTATTTGAAAGGTGTTGTTTCATTCTGCAGTTTTCATTATTGTAGGTAAAAATATAAAATGTGCACACATTAGCATCTCATCTGTGCGCATGGGTGAGGCGCGCTCTGGCACGTTCCTGTGGAGAGTTACAGATCAGACTTTGTTTATTGTTGATATCTGGCAGAATATAGCTCAGACAGCAATAACTGTGCTGCCCACTGCTAAACCCAAATGTTATCTTCTGATTGACACCTAACTTGACAATCAACGTTGGTTTTGTGGATCACTGAAGCCTCAGATCCCAGAATCTTTACGCCGCTCTCACCATTGTAGTATCAACTAATTACCAATAATAAACAAACTCTGATCCGTAACTAACGTCACTAACCTCGTGTAATGTAAGTGGTTGATTCTACAAGGGGGAGAGTGGGGCGTAAACTTTCAGTCGTCTGTAGCACTGATTCGCTGTCTGAGGCTCCAGTAACACACAACCCCCACCTTATTGGCCAACCTTGGTGTCAATCAGAAGATAACGCGTGTGTTTAGCATGAGGAGCAAAGTTAGCGCTGTTAGCGGCTCTACTCCAAGCTCCTCCCGTGAGCACCCAGCCACCCTGCGGAGGAAACTCATTTAAAAGCTCGTATCCGCCATCTTTACCCAAAGCTCACCATAGGTGAGGGTAGGAACAGAGATCTAGACCAGGAGTAAACCAGGAGCAGACCAGAACTAAACCAGAACTAAACCAGGACTAAACCAGGAGCAGACTTGGCTTTTCTGTAAAACGACTTTCCTGTCAGCGCTGTGGTGATCGCAGGTGAAAGTGGTTTGCATATTCGAACAGACAAACACCGTAGCTTTCGTTTGATGTGTAGATTGTTAGTTTGGGTGACGCAGAAGTATATGTACATTGCTGTAGATTTGTAAAGTAGAGGGGACGTCCCGGGGCGTTAATAATTTCACATATAAATCGCATCTGAGTATAAGTCGCACCCCCGGCCGAACAGTGAAAAAAAGTGCGACTTATAGCCTGGAAAATACGGTACACGCAGAGACATCACATATATTAAGTAAAGATATATGGAGTGAGGTAGCAATGAAAAAAGTTAAATGTCTACTAAATACTCCTCGCCACGTGGAGGAGCAGCGCTTCTACTCCAAGCTCCTCCCGTGAGCACCCAGCCACCCTGCGGAGGAAACTCATTTAAAAGCTCGTATCCGCCATCTTTACCCAAAGCTCACCATAGGTGAGGGTAGGAACAGAGATCTAGACCAGGAGTAAACCAGGAGCAGACCAGAACTAAACCAGAACTAAACCAGGACTAAACCAGGAGCAGACCAGAACTAAACCAGAACTAAACCAGGACTAAACCAGGAGCAGACCAG
>KN485203.1:9791-19872 GCA_000787095.1 Periophthalmodon schlosseri | reverse complement strand
GCGAAAAAAAAAAACCCACATCTCCAGGTCTGTTTGTGATGAGGAAACAACATTAGAACAGAGATCAGAGAATAGTGTAATATGGGCCCTTTAATATGGGCCCTTTAAATAGAATAGAGTCATATGGCCCCTTTTAATCTTGTATAAATATCAAAAACTGAACATCTAACTAAGTACTGGTGGAGGTGAAAACGAAGGTAGATCAGCAAAATGACGTCTTGAAAATAAGCGATTAAAGATTACTCAAACATGAATCACTCCAGATACAACTTCAAGAGGGTAAATGGTGAGAGGAAACAACAATAACATGGTTAAAAGCTCTGAAACGTCCAGTTTGCAGAATAGGTCTGATTTAAGGCCCATTAAAGTCTCTTCATTACAAAGTGGTCACATACTTTTTTATTGCATTGAGCCATATTTTCTGGAACACGGTCATACCTCAGTGTACACGATGGCGGTCATCCAGAAGCGCTTGGTGGGTCTGGGCACAGAGAGCATGGCCCACAGGAACACTAGGATGGGCAGCACCAGGGAGATGACCGACGCACTGACCACATTGTTCAGGACGATGATGAGGTAACACACCAGCTCAGAGTTAGCAGCCAGTAAATTATACAGAGCAAACAGCAGCTTCAGCAGACGGTTCTGGTCGTTGTAGAAGTCACGGCTCTGCTCCAACTCCTCGATATAGAACTGTCTGCACAAAGAGATGGACACGGTTTCCATAGTAACCTGTATTTTTAATGTGGAACATGGTGGAACATGGTAGAACATGGTAGAACAGGGTGGGACATGGTGGAACATGGCGGAACATGGTGGGACATGGTGGGACATGGTGGGACATGGTAGAACATGGTGGGACATGGTGGGACATGGTAGAACATGGTGTGCTGGCTGAACTTAGCTGTGCATATGACTGGGAGGTTTTTATTCTGCACTCGTCTCTTTTAATATTAATTTTATGATGATTATTTATGTTTTGTTTGTTTGTTTGAATTTCAATGGCTTAATGTATATATATATATTACATGTACACAATCACAGTCATACCTCTCTCCCAACAGTTCACTGGCTGTCCTGGAGTGGCGCTGTTGTTTAGGCAGATCTGGGAGCAGTTCCAGGCTGTTGTCCGGGGGTTCTGGACTCAGCAGGCTGCCTACACTGGCCACTAAGGGTCTGGGGGTCGACTGACCTGGGACCTCCAGACCATCTACATCCAGAAAGCTGTTTCTGGAGTGATCTGCATCAGAGTCGTCCAGACAGGTCTCCAGAGTGTGACTCCCCTGGGACAGAAGCTCGTCTGTGGAGGCGGTGGTCTGGTGCTGTTGACAGGGTTTACAAAACAGGTTTTATTTAAAGGTCAAATTTGAACATTCTAGTAAAAACGTTCTGCAAGTCTCAAGCTACATAATGTGAAAATGAATCTATTTACAGGCCAAGAACGTTGAGAGTGTGAATACTTTTAAGGACTTTGAGCAGATAAAGTCAAAGAGCTTTACCTGCTGGATCTTGTGGATCATGAGGTAGCGCTCGTTACACAGCACAGTGGATGTTTCTCGGTACTGTTTTGTCAGAAGGTTGAGCCACTGTGTCAGTCCATCTACCATGGCCAGGACTATGGCCCAAAGGAAGCGCAGGAGATCCAGGATCCTCTGAACCATCTCACCATGTCCTGCAGAACAACTGATTTAAATAGATTCTCCCAAAGCCATGGTGCTAACAAAGCTAAAGGAACCAAGGGCCGTACCAGAGTCCTGCTCCTCCGGTTCCTTACTTTCCTCCCGCTCCACAGGCTCCTCAAACACATCGTTGTCTGGACCACCTGTCAAACAAGTCCATGTTCAGTTGTTTGATATGATGTTATGTTTTCAGATAAACTTATCTCCAGACCTGTGTCCTGGCGGAGCTGGTGGGCTGCTGCTTTCTCCATCCTCCGCAGCTGCCTCTGTCTCCTCTGTCGTTCTCTCAGAGCCTCTTTCACACTGCTCACCCAGGCCTGGTACGCCAACTGTCAAACCAATCACTTTACTCTTTAATAATGGAAAAACTGGACGTGTGACAAAAGAATAAATGTATTATGAAAAAGCAGATGATGAGTCTGACCTGGCAGGCGGTTTGCTTCTTCGTCTTCTGCTCGTCGGCCTGCTGCTCCTCCTCATCCTCGCTGTCCGACTCAAACAGATAGTAGTCTCCAGAGTGGAGCACTGCACACACACAGATCAGAACTCACAAAACTCACAAAAACACAAAAGTACTTTTATAGGGTCTGCTACTCGAGTATCTCACGAGGGCTTTACCTTTGGCGTGGTCCAACCACGGCTGGTACCACTTCTTCTGTTCCTTTTGGCTTTCTGCTAATAACAATTTTAAAGTATGTAATGAGTGGACTTTTCCCAATATAATAACAGTAGTAGAAGTACTGGCAGTAGTAGTAGTAACAGTAGTAGCAGTAGTAGTAGTAGTAGTAGTAGTAGTAGTAGTAGTAATAGAAGTAGTAGTAGCAGTAGCAGTAGCAGTAGTAGCAGTAGTAGTAGTAGTAATAGTATTCTGAAGTAGTAGTATTCTGAAGTAGTTGTCAGTGTTTTACCTTCATCTTCAGTTTCTTCTGGTTGTTTGTGTGTTTTTTTTCCATCTCTGTATTTTTGCTGTTTGGATCGAATACGCTGCATTCTGTCAGATGACATCAGAGAGAGGGTCAGTGTCAGGGTCAGTGTCAGGGTTAGACTCAGGGTCAGCGTCAGGGTCAGGGTCAGGGTTAGGGTTAGGGTCAGGGTTGGACTCAGGGTCAGGGTTAGGGTTAGGGTCAGGGTCGGAGTCAGGGTCAGGGTCAGGGTCAGCATCAGGGTTAGGGTCAGGGTCGGGGTCAGGGTCGGGGTCAGGGTCAGGGTCAGTGTCAGGGTCAGGGTCAGGTTCAGGGTCAGGGTCCAGGTCAGCGTCAGGGTCAGCGTCAGGGTTAGGGTCAGAGTCAGGGTCAGGGTTAGGGTCAGGGTCGGGGTCAGGGTTAGGGTCGGAGTCAGGGTCAGGGTTAGGGTCAGGGTTAGGATCAGGGTCAGCATCAGGGTAGGGTCAGGGTCGGGTTCAGGGTCAGGGTCCAGGTCAGTGTCAGGGTTAGGGTCAGGGTCGGGGTCAGGGTCAGGGTCCAGGTCAGTGTCAGGGTTAGGGTCAGGGTTGGGGTCAGGGTCGGAGTCAGGGTCGGAGTCAGGGTCAGGATTAGGATTAGGGTCAGGGCTAGGGTCAAGATCAGCATCAGGGTTAGGGTCAGGATCGGGTTCAGGGTCAGGGTCCAGGTCAGCGTCAGGGTTAGGGTCAGGGTCGGAGTCAGGGTCGGGGTCAGGGTCAGGGTCGGGGTCAGCGTCAGGTTATGAGTGAATGCAGACTCTAAAGTGGTGAACTTACGATCTCTTGAGCTGTGACAGGGACTTCTGCTCCAGCTGCTGGTAGTACTTGATGTTCTTGATGATGCTGGCTTTAAACAGTTCAAATCCTCTGGAGGCCTGGCGCGCTGAGGCCTGGAGCTCCGCCGTCACATGGAGGAAGTAGAAGCTGAGGAAGACTCTCCGCTGGAGGAGGAGGCACAGAAAACAGATCCCGTCCCAGATAATCCCGGCCTCCTCCACAGGCAGGCTGCAGCTGCGGTCTTCCACCGCATTGGCTGCACAAAACAAACAAAAACAAATATTTACAGCCAAATATTTTGTCAAATACTTTTGTTTTGGTGTTTTTAGATTCTAGAATGTGATGATGTCATACTCCCAGACGGGGACTGAGTACACTGTACTTTACCATGAAATATCCAAAAGGTAAATTCACAAATGCTTCAACCATTTATTTCTCAGAGTGACTAGACCCGAGAACCCGCTGCGTTAAAACAAAAATCTGCCTTTTATGAAACATATATAATATGTTTTAAATATTATTAGCCAATAGAATGCTGTGAGTGTTGTGTTGTTATGAGACACACTGCAGGACTTACGGTCGTAGTAACCTTTAACGGTGCAAACGAGGCTGAACAGCTGGATAACCCAACAAAAGCTTTTCTGCATCTCAAAGACGAACACACAGGCCAGAATCTACCAAACACAGTAACACATTCATCAAACGAGTATTTTTCCACCACAGTAATAATGAAACAGTATCCACATGTACTCACGGACAGCATGTTTTTGGATATAATGACTGCCACGTTATAAATGATGAGGCAGTCCCACAGGACGAGACGGGTCCGTGACGGCTTCAGCAGCAGCTTGGTTCCAAAGAGAAGGAAAAAGAAACACGCCAGAAGATAACCCAGGCCAAACGCTGATATACGAGTGGCTCCAGTGATGAACACCACAGACAGAACAAACCAGAAGAAGTACCTGAACACCAGCACTTTGGCCATGTCCAGGTAACTCCTAAAGGACACACACAGGGTCAGGGCACACACAGGGTCGGGGCACGTGTCTCCAGAGACAGAAGAACACTGAATACTGCAGTAAAATGTTCTGACACATGGGCTAATCAGAGTATTGTTCTGAATACTCTGAATACTTTTACACAGAGTTACTTTATATTATAGTGTAAAAACATGACATATTATTACAAACAGCTTGATTTTTGTTAATTCACTTATTTTTAATTCGAGAATGAAAAACTCACACACTCAGTTACTGTAAGGGCTGTGTTTGTATTTTTCTCACTAAAAGTGTGCAGTTCAAATCCAAAATCACATGATGTGGTACCACCATGTTTTCATTTTAGTAAAGTAACTTTACTCTGAATACCACCAAATGAAAGAGTAACTGTACTGAGTATATTCAGTATTCAGAATAAGTATTTTTGGTACATGTATCATAGAGAGGTTGGAGTTCACAGAGACCTGCAGTTGACGAAGTTGGGCGCCGGGTTAAACAGGCGGCCGTCCATGGGCTCTGCATCGTCTGTGTTCTCTCCAGCCAGAACCATCCACTCCTCCACACGTTCACACTCAAACACCTTCCACTGCTGCGACGCACACATCAGCAGCACGAAGTCCGCTGCGAACATACGCCATGTTCAGATCACAAACATGAGCATCAGGACGAGGAGCGACTCAGACCCACCTATCAGGTTCCTCGAGTTCGGGATCGTGTAGAAGTCCGGCAGGTAGATCCATTTGATCAGAGCAGAGTTCATGAGGACTGGAGTGTTCCATCTCCAGGGGTAGTCTGTGAACCAGCCCACGCCACGGCCAATGAGGATTCAGTTTGTTTAAACACAAATTCTATTTAGGATAAATGAACACAACTCACCCAGACACAGAGCAGGGGGAATCCCCACACACAGTAAGTACTGGTAGATCATGAAGATGGACAAGAAGAGACAGTATCTGGGCCATATCTGAGCAATGGCAGCCCGCCGCCGTCTCACCAAGATGGCTACCAACCAGCACCCGTGAATAATCACCAGGAAGTTCATCCGCTGGCCAATCACATTCACCGTCATTAGGAAGCAGATCTAAAAGAGCAGAGTGTGTCATAAGAAGCGATGGAAGAATGCTGAAGAAATGTATTTAGTTACAGAATACTGAATACTGCAGTTAAATGTATTTTAGTGTATTTTTACACACGGACCAATCAGAGTACTGTGTTCTGACACACGGACCAATGAGTACTGTGTTCTGACACATGGACCAATCAGAGTACTGTGTTCTGAATACTCTGAATACTTTTACACAGAGTTGCTTTATATTATAGTGAAAAAAAGACGACATAGAATTACAAACAGCTTATTTTTGTTGAACTGTTTAGAGCAGTGGTTCTTAACCTGGGTTCGATCGAACCCTAGGGGTTTGGTGAGTCAGGCGAAGGTCAAGACACGCAACCGACTCAGATGATTCGTGATGACACGCCCCGCTTGGCCTTCACCGAAGGGTACGGTGAATGTGCATATGAAACTGGTGGGGTTCAGTACCTCCAACAAGGTTAAGAACCACTGGTTTAGAGAGAAGTAAAAGAAAAATTCAAATCTGTCATTGGACAAAAAGTTTCAGACTGAAGACGTTTGGCTGCTCATCCAAGAGGCTTCTTCAGTCCTGGTCAGATTACTTCTTCAGTCCTGGTCAGATTACTTCTTCAGTTCTGGTCAGATTACTGGTGGATACTGCCTTATATCTGTCTGAAGGGAGGAGCTCACTACACTGAAACTAACACACCTGCTTGTTTAGATTAGAGAAGGAAAACTGGGATGTACTCACACACACACATACACACGCACACATATACACACACACACGCACACACACACACATACGCACCCAGACATACACACACACGCACACATATACACGCACACACACACGCACACACACGCGACATGATCCTTTTTCGTGGACCTGGACCCTCCCTTCCCTCGCCTGGCTGGACGGCCCGGTGCCTGGCTGCGGCGGCTCCCGTCCTGCCGTGGGTGGGCCTCCCTCTGTCTCTGAGTGGCTCTGGCCCTACAGACTAGAACTGCAAATGGACGCACATTAGTCCTGGACACATCTGCGCTGCCCGTCCCAGGGGAGTGGATCTCTCCTTCACTGTGGTTCTCCTCCAGGTTTCTCTTTTTCCCACAGTTTTTATTTTAATTTTTTCCTTGCCGAGAAGGAGGGTCTGAGGACAGGGGGCGCTCTGGGACAGTGGTTCCTGCAGGAGGATGGTCTGAGGACAGGGGGCGCTCTGGGACAGTGGTTCCTGCAGGAGGAGGGTCTGAGGACAGGGGGGGACACTTCTCCATTTGTTTGTCTGTTTGTGTTTCATTGTTGATTTTCTAACTTTCTGTTGGTTAAATCATTTCTCTTGTTCAGTCCTAAGAGGCGACGGCTGCTGCTGTGATTATGGACACAACAAAAATAAACTGAATTGAATTGAATTTCTTTGACTTTAGAAAAGTAACTGGAATCTGAATACCACCAAATGACCAAATTACAGTTACTCTAAACGAGTATTCAGAAGTATTTTTGGTACATGTGTTCAGTTACTTCACTGATCATACGTGACTGTGAGTGTGGTGACGTTTACCTCGAGGCCAAACTTGTAGAAGCTGTAGTTGAGCAGATACTTGATGCAGGGGAGCAGGCCCTGGTCCAGAGTGTCCCGTGTGGCGCTGGGGAACAGAGCGGGGATGGTCGGGGGAGAGCACTGCCGCTGTCTGTAGTGGTGGGTCTGATGGCGGTAGACCGTGGCCTCAAAAACCAGCAGCATCAAAACAATCAGGTGATTCTGAAAAGACACAAAAGGAGGAAATGATGATGTTCTCTTTTCTCTGCCGTTCTTAAATGAAATGAACGGCACAGACGTACCTGGCTGTAGCCCAGAACAGTCGCCTCTTTCCTGATCCCAAACCACCGAGCCGGGTCCACTGGCTCTTTGAACAGAGTGGAGTTTAACATCTCCTCAGCTAACAGATTGGTCTCATTGGTCAAAGGCTAAAAGTGAAAAATATGAGAAAAATGATTCTTAGACAATGAACACAGATATCAGTTTGACACATTTTCAACACTTTCAAGTCATATATTTAAAACCTAAAGAGCTCACTGACGCTCGGAGGCATCGTTGGGAACAGAAGTCTGTTTTAAACATTAATAACTGGTGCTTTCCATGGTAAGATTTTATATTTCATACTTTCCATTTATACAAACATGCTGTACACAGACACGGGGGGGGGGGAGGTCTGTTGTCCCGGGCCCCAGGGTCTAGAATTGACGGACCTGTACAGACTGTATAAAGAAGTGGACTAAGTGAGAGTAAAGCTCATCGAGGCTGGAGCAGTTATAGGGGCCAATCTGGAGGCGAGTTCTATATTTGGAAGTCCAACCACGACTATCATAACAACCAAAGAGCCAATCTGGAGCGAAGCTGTTGAAGATAATCACTTCCTATTTGGAACACGGCGGCTAGCAGGTTAGCTATGTTCATTTATATGTACAGTCTATGGTTTTACCAAGGTGCAGTTGCTGGAGTACTCGGCTGGGTTGACCACACTGAGCTGGTATAACATCTTGCACATGATGATGACACACACCCAGACCGTGGACAGGCAGGATGCCATGGCCCTGAAGCGGCTGTAGGGCATGGCCAGGGACCACAGCACCACCAGCACCAGGTTCATGACAGACGGCTGCAAACACATGTACAACCAGGGTTTAATGAACACACAGGGAGAAGCAGGAATCCAGAGACAGAGCATTCATCTGTGTGGAACCTTTGCACCATGGCCTATTTTTTTTTCAGTGCAAGATAAAGGGGACACACAACTACGACAAAAAAGTGCCTCAGATGCGTTTTGTGAATGTACGATTATAGTAATGTTCCGTCAGTGTGGCTTTATCAGACGCAGTCACATTACTGACACATTACTGATCACAGGCGGATTTGAACCCTAAAGATCTCCATACAAACCACAGAATGACCTCTACTAAAGTTTTAACTAAAGTCATAGCCACAACTAAAGAATGTGAAAAGTCCTGCTGTCTATGAAAGGTGAACTACAGAGATGAAATACACTACAACTACATTACTATAACAGGCTCTGCATGCAGCACACTAGCTAGCTCACTGTGTCTCATAGCTAACAGTCACTTTTATTAAAATCAGAAAACATAAAATGAACCTATTAAAATTTAGATGAATTAAAATAAAGACAACCCCATTATTTTTATATACTTATGTTTGTGGTTTTGTTTTAATATTTATTATACCTATTTGTGTAGTGTTTAATATGTGTCCACCCGAAGATCCCTGTCCACTGCCTGACCCTAACCCCCTAACCTCTGACCCCTAACCCCTAACCCACCCGCAGCTCCCTGTCCACTGCCTGTGATTTTAGCGTTAAAATTAATAAATATTAGACTCGGCAAAAACCTCAAAGAGGTAAAACTGGACAGGAAGTAGTGATGGTAACAGGACGTAGTGACACTAACAGTGAGGTTGAGGGCGCTGTTGTGCACAGGCCTATTGTATCTGCTCTGTGATATGTGATCTTACCTCTTCCAGAGACACCCAGACAGAGAAGAACGCCACCATTTTGATGATGTGCAGCTCCAGAAGACGCCATAGAAACCCCTGGGCTTTGGTGAGTGTGTCTGAGAACTTCCTGGACAACACCAACAGTCTGTCCATGACCAGGCCCCATTTACTGGGCGTCAGAGCCACTGGAGGAGACACAGAAGTGAAATCTCCTCCTTACAAATGATGATATTCTATTACAGACACAATGATATGAGATGGTCCCTTTGTTGTACCTTCAGACTCAGTTTCCAGGTTCTCGTCATCTTCTTCAAAACGTCCTCCTCCTTCTCCTCCTTCTCCTCCTCTGTCCGTGCAACAGGCTCCAGTTGTCTCACTGTTTTTTCTGAAAATATATAGCACAAGACACGAAGTTCATATGAAAGTTGATTAAAAACCATCACTGTTCACTCTATGAAAAAGTACTTTGGCCATCGCTATCTGTCAGAAGAACAACACTGTTTTAATGTATTTATAAATGTATTTATAAAATGCATTTATTAAATGTATCTAAGGGACCACGACAACAGATTGACTCAGTATCTCAGTTGTTTGTTGAACTTTTAATCCAAGATCTGATGATTGTCTCCGTCTAAAAACTGGCTGCACTAGAATTGAAATGGGAGAAAAAGCTTTTGGCTGTTTTGCTTCCCAAAAATGAAATCCATTTGAAGGACATGTAAAACTGGATAGAGCCACTGCAGCATTTTGATAATGTGGAGATAAACATTTATAATCAGACCTGCTCCTGTTTTTTACGTTGTAAATGGACCTGTGCAGGTGTTTGTTTTGTTTCTGTTTGTATTGTCCTGTGTTTGAACAGGGCTCATGAGAGCGTCTGGTCTCTCATTGGGCTCTCCCTGGACAAATAAAGATAACTTCCTCGTTTTTGCACATAAACTACATTCAAATATCTTCGTCAGGAGCTGGTTTGGTTGGATAGTGAGGTTGGATTGTGAGGTTGGATTGAGGTTGGATTGTGAGGTTGGATGAGGTTGTAATTGTGAGGTTGTATTGAGGTTGGATTGTGAGGTTGTATGGAGGTTGGACTGTGAGGTTGGATTGTGAGGTTG
>KN485201.1:37301-52925 GCA_000787095.1 Periophthalmodon schlosseri | reverse complement strand
TATCTGGGATTATCAGAACAAGTCCACTGAATGTTTGGACTATAAAAAACACAAGGAGATGGGTTGAATACGCAGGAGTACACAAATGTTAATATGTTATATGTTATAACTCCTATATTGTTCATGATGGAACAAAATATTTAAAAGCTCAAAAATGGAGTTTAGTGGAATATGGGCCTTTAAAAAATTACTAACATAACTCAACTAAATTAGGGATTTCACAATTCCTGTTAACTGCAATGAGTAATGAGATTCTTATAAGTGGTAGTTGCCGCAATACCAAAATGACTTCGGTACAAGCAACTACTGCACTCCAGTTCATTTATTTAATAAAGTGACAAACAAGTATTTATAAAACAGTCATCTGTGAAATCTTGCAATCAGAGCCGGCCACATGCGACAAGAGTTTTGTTACTGAAAAGCCCCAGCTACCAGTGTTGCAGCTCTTAGTGAGTGCATCCAATGCCATATAGACCAATCTGTCAGCACGGGATTAAACCATGGGCATTCTTCATACAAAGCCACGAACAACCAATATAGCATTATTCTCCTGTTACAGCCCTGCCACACTGCCTTGGGAACCAGATCTGGATGCAGGCGTATACCATTGTCCCATCATCTTTGGTTATAGCAATGGAAGGATGCTGCAAACAATGCTACACGTTAGCGGGACTCCAATAGCAATGGGCAGGAATGGTATTTCTAATCTGATGCCTGCAATGTAAAAAACCATTAGAGAAGTGGCGAAGCTCAGCATAGTCCTTGGCGCAGATTTTTCCACCCGCAGCTTGTCGCCCTCGGGCTGATAAACGTGGATTAGTGTGGATGCGTGAGTGGCTTTTTGCGAGCTCCGAAGATAAACGAGAGGAATTTAGATGTGCAAGGGGGTGACAAGTGCTCACAATACACGGAGAGGTTTCATGTGACGACACACCATTAAATCTCTGACATGAAAGCATTCTGAATGATTGACAGCTGTTCCATAATGACATTTGGTTTATGATATGTATGATGGCACATATTAGAAAAGATCTGTCAATTAAAGAGCAATATGTCACTTTTTTGTCAGCCTGCTTGTCTTTATGCCATTGCTTTACCTGAAATGTTCCATTTTATTGAAAATGTAAAAGCGATGGGAGCACATCTTCCAGCTACAAATCTATTTCTATGGTAGAATGCAGATGTTTCACCTGAAACTATTTCAAATGTTGCAATTACATGTTTGTTTTTTTTCCGTATAGTGTATAAAACCTGTTACCTGGAAGTACAAACAAGTTCTGAAATACATGCCTCTTTTTTACCCCTCAGGACTGTGAACTTTATCTTGATGTGAAAATGTATTTCAAATTCCACTGCAACATTTGTCAGAAAATACAAATCAATCCGAATTCATACGCAAGCCACTATACTGTCAACATATTACTTCCAAATTACACTAGGTAGTCCAGGACTGCCACAAACTCTTGTTATCACTAATAAAACTATTTTCTTTTCCTACCATCCCAGTAAATCTTGTGAACTTATAACTATGTGAGTCCCTGCATATCTAAACGCAGAGCCTGTGACGCGCGGCTAAGCTAAGCAGATTTACTGACACATATGCAGACAAACAGAGCGGCACAGGCACGATCCGAGCACAGCTGTCCAGAACGAGTTAATATAGCAGGCCTGTTTATGAGCGGGGATGAAATTTAAGCCCGGCACCTACACCCGTCTGCCACTGTCTTAATGAAATTTCGGACCGGGGTGAAGGTAAGTTCAGCGGACGAATCGCCAAGGTGTTAGGCCGCTTATACTGCACCAATTACTACATTATCAACCGCAATTACAAATCAGGGCTAGCTAGTGCCAAGCAGTAGCCACTAAAGAAGCGTGTGGAAAAGGTGGCAGCGGACAGCCGTTTACTATTAAAAGGTCCTTAATAAGGCATAATTCAAGCTACTTGAGCAACATGCTTTGGTCAACTTACCATTAATATTTGAAAATGTTGAAATTATTCAAACATTTGTGAAATAAAATTAAAGGGGGCACCACTTTTCTAATGGAGAGTCTGTTGCTTATCGTCTCCAGAGACAATAAGCCCATCCATCCATTTTCTTCCACTTTATCCGGGGCCAGGTCGCAGAGGCAGCAGTTTCAGCAGGGAGGCCTAGACTTCCCTCTCCACACACACTTCCTCCAGCTCTTCCTGGAGGATCCCGAGGCGTTCCCGGGCCAGCCGAGAGACATAGTGCCTCCAGCGTGTTCGGGGTCTTCCCCGAGGTCTCCTCCTGGTGGGACGTGGCCGGAACACAACTCCAGGGAGGCGTCCAGGAATAGATGCCCGAGCCACCTCAGCTGGCTCCTCTCGACGTGGAGGAGCAGCGGCTCTACTCCAAGCTCCTCCCATGTGACTGAGCTCCTCATCCTATCTCTAAAAGGAGCACTCAGCCACCCTGCAGAGGAAACTCATTTCGACTGCTTGTTTCCGCAATCTTGTCCTTTTGGTCATTACCCAAAGATCATGACCATAGGTGAGGGTAGGAACGTAGACTGACTGGTAAATCTAGAGCTTTGCCTTTCAAATCAGCTCCTTCTTTACACATCAGTCCGATACAGCGACTGCATCACTGCAGATGCTGCACTGATCCGCCTGTCAATCTCACGCTCCATCCTTACCCCACTCGTGAGCAAGACCCGAGATACTTGAACTCCTCCACTTGAGGCTCTCCACCCACCCGGAGAGGGCAAGCCACTTTTTCTGGTCGAGAACCATGGCCTCGGATTTGGAGGAGCGAATTTCATCCCAGCCGCTTCACACTCGGCTGCAAACCACCCCAGTACACATTGCAGGTCCTGGTTTGATGAAGCCATCAGGACAACATTATCTGCAAACAGCAGTAACGTGGAGACCTGTGGTCCTCAAACTGGACCCCCTCTGACCCCTGGCTGCACCTAGAAATTCTGTCCATAAAAACAATGAACAGAACCAGTCACAAAGGGCAGCCCTGCTGGAGTCCAACATACACCAGAAACTGGTTTGACCTGCTGCCGGCAATGTGAACACAGCTCCTGCTCCGTTCATACAGGAACCGGTCAGCCCTTAGCAAAGGGCCCCGGACCCCGTACTCACGGAGCACCCCCCCACAGGACACCACGAGGGACACGGTTGAATGCCTTCTCCAGATCCACAAAGCACATGTGGACTGGCTAAGCAAACTCTTATGAACCCTCCAGCACACGATGAAGAGTATAGAGCTGGTCCAGTGTTCCGCGACCGGGACGAAAACCACACTGCTCCTCCTGAATCTGAGGTTCGGTCGGATTCTCCTCTCCAGTACCCTGGAATAGACCTTACCGGGAAGGCTGTGGAGTGTGATTCCCCTGTAGTTGGAACACACCCTCCGGTCCCCCTTCTTATACAGAGGGACCACCACCCCGGTCTGCCTTTCCACAGGCACTGTCCCTGACCGACACGATGTTGCAGAGGGGTGTCAGCCAAGACAGCCCCACAACATCCAGAGCTTTAAGATACTCAGGATGGAGGAGCTTGCCAACCACCTCAGTGACTTCAGCCAGTGTGATGGATGAGTCCGCTTCTGAGTACTCAGTCTCTGCTTCCTCAGAAGACGAGGAGGAGATCCTCCAAGTATTCTTTCCACTGTCCAACAACGTCCCCAGTTGAGGTCAGCAGTTCTCCACCCGCACTGTAAACAGTGTTGGTGAAGCCCTGCTTCACCCTCCTGAGGAGTCCGGCGGTTTGCCAGAATTTTTTTGAGGCTGACCGAAAGTCCTCCTCCATGGCCTCCCTTAACTCCTCCCAACCCCAAGTTTTTGCCTCTGCGACTGCACAGGCTGCGGCACGCTTGGCCTGGTGGTACATGCCAGCTGCCTCAGGATTCCCACAAGCCAACAGGGCCAGATAGGACTCCTTCAGCCTCGCGGCATCCCTTCCACAACCAGGTTCGGGGATTGCCACCGCACCAGAGACCCTGCAACCACAGCTACAAGCAGCCGCATCGACAATGGAGGTGGAGAACATAGCCCATGTCCCCAACCTCCCCCAGGATGTGAAAGAAGCTCTCTTGGAGGCGTGAGTTGAAGATGCTGCTGACAGAGGGCTCCACCAGACGTTCCCAACAGACCCTCAAGATACTTGGGTTTGCCAGGTCTATTCAGCTTCCTCCTCTACCAGCAGATCCAACTCACAACCAGGTGGTGATCAGCCACCAGGCACTTGCGTTCAAGCCCCAACCCCAAGCCTGGCTCCAGGGTAGAGCTGCGCCATACCAGGCGACGTCACGGTCCTTGTTTTATTACTCTTCATAGGGGTGTTGGGAACTGCTCTTAGTCTGACCCGTCATGTAGGACCTGCTATGGGAGACCCTACCAGGGGCGTAATGCCCGGGGCAACATAGCTCCTAGGATCATTCGGGACAATAAGCAATATTATATTGCTTTGTCTGGAATGTTCCACAGTATGACATTAAAGAAAAAATATTATGTAACTGTATTGTAACATTTCATGATTTTGAACTTAAATAATTAATACTTAAATTAATACTTAAATAATACCCAAATAAGAAAAAAAAAAAAAACCCAAAACCACAGCCCCAGTGCTCCCCATACTCTGATCTGGTGCATCTCGCCTTCCACTGGCAACAGAGGGAATTACCAAAGCAAAAACAAGTAAACTAGGTAATGAGGAACATGTCCAGACATGTTAACATAAGCATGTGGTATTAATGAATGCTATTTTCATAGCAGAATGGCTTAGAACAAGTCAGGCGATGAGTTATGGATTTAAAAACTGCAGGTCAAAATCTGTCAAATTGCATTCATTAATACTCTATCTGTAACCTCACAATCCCATTCCATCTCAGACTGAATGTTTGATGAGGTTGAGACGCAAAGGACTTTTTACAGAGGATTACTAAAACTAGCTGAAATAAACCAAATACAACTCCAGGTGTGTTTTTGATGGCGGAACAATATTCTAACATGGTTTAAAAGAATTATGCGGTGGTGAAATCTCAACCAGAAAAGTTACAAAGTGGCCCTTTAAACTATACTACTTCTTTAGGTTTATGGATAAAAATCAGTTGCTGTCTCCATGTAGCTATCATTTGAAGTTCAGCTCATATAATATGCTTGATGATCCTCGCATTGACTGTCAAGTGGAATGAGACGCTATTGCTCAATGCCAAGGCCACGTGTGTGTCTCTTTAGAAACTGGAGCCTCCATTCTGTTGCGTTTTTATTTTGGAAGATGCAGACAGACACAAAGCAGACATGCCGCAGACACTTGCACTACTTGCACCCCTCTCTTGAGCAGGCGGGTGCAAGTTGGACCACACAGCACCTGTCAAGTGAGTCCCGGAGTCAGGTTCAGAGCCACAGTGCTCCCCCCCTTCTCACTGTCAAAGCTCCAAAAGGAGACACTTCTTCATTTGAGCTTAGAGCCATTATGGAATACATTATAGAAAATTGTGGAAAAAGATGCAGAAGAGAACCTATGGCATATTGTAAGCAATAATTACAATCCTACTCACTGTACAAAGAGAAGTGGTGTAACATTTATAAAATATAATCAATTCCTTACAATAGTAAATGAGTTGTTGCAGGGCATTTGAGGAGCTTGTTGTCTCCACCTGAAATGTGCATGAGGAACTGATGTGGTACCACTACAGACTCTCAAGCAGAGAGGGTGGTTCAACATAAAAAAATACATAAAAAAACTCTCAAGTGTAAATGACAAAATTGTACAATCTGCACCTAAAGATGTTTTATCATTTCATTTGATCAATTCATTTGGGCATCCATAGATTTATATGGGACATAGTAACTTCTCTCCCAAGAGCATACAGATCACCCCTTAAAATAGCACCTACATAGATACATAATACTAAGCCTGTTCCAAAAAGTAAAGCTAAATTTGAATTTTCCAGCTAATTTTATGTTTGATCTTGTTCACTCAATAACTATTTAAGATACCCAAAATTCCCTCTAATTGTTTTGTACGTAAAATGTTAAAAATAATAATAATAATAATTAAGCAAGAAATTTAAACCTGGCTCTATCAATTTCAGATTTTTTGGAAATTCTTCCACATAAAGTGTCTTGTTATTATATGAAAACACTGTACGATAAAAACCTTTCTAACTTTTATGAACTACAAAAGTTTCAAAACTCAAAGTTTTATCTAAAAAAAAAAACTTTTCGGCTTCTCTTCCCCCAAAGTGCACTCAAAGTGCTTCACATTAAGGAGCAGTATGCAGTATGCAGTATGGGGGGGGGGATTCAAGAAAAGGGCTCTGGTGTCTGGCTATTTTCAGTGGCCCCCCTTGCTCATGAGCCCAGCAACACTTCCAGAGCACAGAGCATTCATACGGAGCAGCGTATACCCCGCTCCGACTCCTCACACTTACGTTGAACTCGGTGGTGTTGAGAATGTGACGCGCGTCGGGGCTCCAGCGCGAGGAGACCAGTCCAACAGAGCCCTCGTCAATCTTACAGTGCCAGTTGGGCTGCTCCAGAGACCACACCTGAGGACGAGAGAGGAGAGGAGGCAGAGGAAAGAGGGACATCAATGATGCCCTTCACACGGCCACAATTCACAAAAAAAACTTTTAAACATGAAAGACTGGCGTTGGATTCCTCTGCAAAGGTGAGCAATGAAAAACTTTTCTAAATGTTTCAAAAGTTTTCTAACTTTTACAACCAATCTGCAAATGTATAAGTTAGGTCTAATAAGTCCTCAGGCTGATAGTGATATGACGACAAAATATCTTTTTTATATTATAACATTTTGACAGCAGATCAAATACATTGTTTCAAAACTGTCGTTATTGTACTAGTAGTTCGATCTTGATGAAAATTTTATTGTAACTGAAATAAATTATTTGATAAATCTGTGTCAAGAACCCTGGCAACCCTATAAATGTACATGTTTATCAAATTCCACTTAGGTGATCAAAAATATTACAGTACTTCTTTCTAACATCCAGGAAGTTGTGATTTGATAATATGAAAAAGCTAGGAGAACGATGTGTATCTTGCCTCAATACACTATCTTAATACTTTTCAGTGGATCAAAAACGTCTTTGAATCCTTGAACTACCAAGAGGAGTCAAGGCCATCAAAAGTCTCCAAAGCTACAAGATAAAGTTGTGAAGTGAATCAGCAAAGGTTTAAATAATGTAAATAGGGTACTGTATATGTTTCCTTCTCTTCAGCTTTTGACTCTGCAGATTGTTCAGAGTTGTCAGAGTGTTTTAACCCACCACTTGAGATCAGAGTTCTTACTACAGTGAGCTTAGCAGATGGAGCGGTTGCCCTGTAACTGGAACATATGTGGTTGAAATCCTGCTCTAGGCAGTTGATACTATCCTTGTGTCCTTGGGCAAGACATTTCACCAACCTTTCCAGTATGAATGTGCACTGTCAAAGGAGCTATTTGTGCTATTTGTGTTAGTGGTCATGTAAGTCATAATTTCAAACTCGATTTTGATGCCAAGGAAAACTGTCAGTACTTATTACCAATTTTGAAATTATGATAATAAAAAAATATTTAAAAAAAGTTACCACACAAAATAATAGTAGTTTCTTTAATTTAACTATGTGATTTTTAGTGTCGTAGTACATAAGTATGCAACACATACTTAAAACCCTACACAAGTGGAAGTTGGCTTGAAACAGGGGTTCTCAACCCGTGGGTGGGGGTCCAAAAAAGGGGTACAGGGTGTTTCAATACCTTGCCCTTTGTTTGGCTTTGAACCCTAAATCAGCATTAAATCAGATGAAATTGAGATAGATTTCTAAAAAAAAAAAACCCAAAAAAAACAGTAAAATACAAATAAATGGAGAACATTGCAAAGATGGTCTCAAATTGGTCTCGACATTAAAAAGACTTGGTCTTGTCTCGGACTCGATCCTCAGGTCTTGATCTTGTCTTGGTCTCTGAACCCTGTGGTCTCGGACAGGTCTTGGTCTCGATTAGTGCGGTATTGACTATAACACATGTGGTTTTATACTAGGTCTGATATGGATAAAGACAAATATAAAACTATATAAAAAGGTCTAAATTTGTCCAGTGATTTGAGTGTATCCATAGCTGCCAAACTGAGTATCTAGTTTCCTTATTAGTTTTGGGTATGGCATTTTTTACTACTTTACCCAGGGGTAAAAGTGACTTACCACCAATAAGAAGTGAATTAATAATGGACTATTGTGGGGTATTTGACATGATGGTAATATAAACCTACACAAGCCATTATCATCATCATGGCAAGTTAAGGTACATTTTATTGTTCCATGTAGCAAAATGTGTCCTCTGTATTTGACCCTTGTTTTCAGAGATGGAGGATTAGCCATTTTGTATGTTTGTTGAGATTAAGTAAGCTCTTAAGGAACAACAGCCCTTACAGCTAGGGCTGCATGATTTGGGCAAAATATCAAATAGCAATTTTTCAGATAAGCATTGCAATTCATGTGATTCTGTTTACAGTTCATATTTTAAATGTCCAGAAGAATTGACAAAATTACTGAAATATGAACTGATAAACTAATATGACAATCACATTTCAGAACATGTTTGCACAGGTCTAAACTACATGGTTAGCAGTTTTTATGCAGAATAAGATGGGATATTTAGTTGTTTGTGGAGGAAATTATGTTTCTTCAAAAAATTCAGCTTTTGCGATTTGCTAATTGCTTCCATTTAAACTGCGATTTTGTTTCGATTGCAATTAAAATTGCAGCCTTACTTATAAATCCAGGTTAGAGTTCTCTGCTTCTACCAGATCCTCACCTGCACCAGGCCTCTCTTGTACATGGCGCAGAGGATAAACTGTGAGTCTGAGGACCACTCCATGTGAGAGATCTGGTCCAGACAGGTGTACAGCTGAAGGATCTGCAACGTGGCCACATCGCGCACCACCAGCCTGTACTGCACACACGTCGCCTGGGAAAACACAACAAAAATATCAATACAAATGACACAGATATACACTACTAGTTAAAAGTTTGGACACATCTTCTTCTTTCAATGTATTTTTTCTTTAAGTTTAGGACTTTCTACAATTTAGATACACACAGAAGACATCTATTACATGAAGCAAAATATATAGAATTATGTAGCAAAGAAAAAAAGCTAAGTAACTCAGCTAACTGTTTTTTAATATTTTTAATTCAAATCCTCAGAGCTGCCACCCTTTGCATTGTTGACACCGCTGCAAAACCCTTGAAATGGTTTTCATTTCACAGGTGTGCCTCGTCAAAGCCAAGAAATGCCAAAAGTGCAAAGCAGTGGCAAAGCAAAGGGTGGCTATTTTTCAAAAATATAAAACTAGTTTTGCGTTATTTTGAGTTTATTTTTTGTTTGTTACATTCCATATGTGTCCATTCATAGTTTTGATGATTTCAGTGAGAATCTACAATGCAAATGATCATGGAAATAAAGAAGAACCATAAATGAAAAAGAGTGTCCAAACTTTTGGAGAGTGTAGTGTAGATGAATTCATATTTTTGAGTAGAGGTCAGTTGTATATCATAAATTTAACATTAAAATAGATGTTTTGAAGTTATGCAAAATATGTTATGTTAAGTTATGCACTATAATATCAAGTATAAAGTTTATGTATTATAATCAGTTTTATTTATGGATGCCATTTTAAGGACTTTTGACCACTCGAAAGATAGAATATTTAGTTTGGAATTGTAAATTGCTATAGCAACTGTACCAATTTTTCATCATTTGACTTGCAGAATATTCTTTCAAATGGGTTTAAAGTAGCATTTTTGTACGTTCATAATAGTATGGTTCTTGAAGCATCTTAACAGATATTTACAGGCACTGCAAAAGTCTGTTTTCATTATTGGTATAGAGACCCTAATAATAATTGCTATAGCTAGAAATTTACCAAATATTTCCCATCTGGAGACACTTTGCATAGTTGGTTGCATTGTTTGAAAACCTCGGAGAAGTTCATGTTGTCATCTCATCTGCAAAGAGCGAAAAACAGAATAAGTAGCTTGAGACAGTACTTTTTTCCAATGTAACATATTTCATGACAAATATCCTAAATGAACATATCAAAACTAATCATTGACTAGAACTATTATAAAATGTATTTAGCCCACTACAATATGCATATTACCATTACAAATATACAACATTTTAGTTCATGCAAAATACAGTATTGTTTTATATTACAGCTTCCTGTCCCAATGCCCCAAAATTAAACCTCTAGATCACACCTGGTCGTTTTACAGCCTGCGAGCTGCATCTGGTCCTTTGGTTCATTATGACTGGCCCACGTAAGGTTAACTAATTGCAAAATAAACGTATTTTCTAATTTTACCTCATGCATGGGCTGAATGTGCATTGCTTTTATTTTGAAGTTGTGTTTAACAAAAACACAATGCGCGTGACCTGTTGCAAGCACGGAAACACCGATTTTTGATATTTAGTATAAGGTCACAAGAAGACTTTAGCCCCCAAAATGTCCACAAAGAGAAGAAAAGGCCAAATGCAGGGATTTCAACAAAACATGGATTGCTAAGTATTTATTTACTGATGTCAGAGATAAGGCCATGTGTTTAGTTTGTGGAAAGCAGATCGTCGTGTTCAAAGACGGTAGAGTCGGTATTACCAGACGAAGCACGCTGAGAAATACCGAATCTTGACTGATGCGCGAAATGGCGCGGACATTGGAAGTTTGGCTGGTTAAGCTAGAACAGCAGCAAGGCTTTTTTACCAAGCTTCACACATCCAGGGATGCAGCAACCAAGACCAGCGTTGTGCTTTCCCACAAAATCGCTAAAAACAGTAAGCCATTCTCAGAGGGGGAATTTGTGAAAAAGTGCTTGGTGGACTCTGCAGTCCTGAAAAAAACAAGCATTTCAGCAAGTCCCGTTGTACAGGTGAACCGTGACCAGAAGGATCGAGGACATTGTGGAAAATCTGGAGCTTCAGCTGCAACGTGAAGTGGCAAGTTTTGACTTTTTCTCCTTGGCTTTGGACGAGAGCTGTGATGTCCGTCACACAGCCCAATTACTCGTATTCGTCCATGGGATAACGGACTTCAAGATTACAGAGGAGCTGGTAGCAATGCACTCACTGAAAGGGACGACGACAGGGCGTGATTTATTCACGGAGGTAAGTGCGTGCATGGACAAACTGGGACTGAAATGGGACAGACTGGCAGGAGTCACAACGGATGGTTGTCCAAATCTGACGGGTAAAAATGTTGGACTTTTGAAATGTATGCAACATAAAGTGAATGAAATCAACGCAGATCAGAAAGTGGTATTTTGGCATTGGATTTTACATCAGCATGTGTTGTGCAAGTCAGTGCTAAAAAACATGAAGTTTACCATTTTTGTAACAACATCAACTACATCAGGGCACGAGCACTAAATCACAGGCAGTTTGTTGCACTGTTAGAGGAACATGAGACTGAACATAGTGACATCAGCTACCACACAGCTGTCAGATGGCTCAGCCTGGGCAAATTGCTACAAAGATTTTGGGAGTTTTGTGAGAAGAAAGGCAAAGGCATCCCAGAGCTCTCAGATGAGGACTGGATGGTAGATTTTGCATTTCCTGTTGATGTGACTGCATTGATGACTGAACTGAATACCAAACTACAAGGCAAGGGCCTTTTTGTCCACGAAATGCACAGCCTGGTGAAGGCATTCATCACAAAGTTGCAGCTGCTTTCAAGGCAACTGGAGAGCAACAATTTCACTCACATGCAAACCCTGAAGGAAGTCACACCATCAGCTGACCACCTCTGCAGGTACTCAACCATGTTAGGAGCACTGCATGGTGAGTTTTCAAAGCGATTTGAAGATTTAAAAACAATGGAGGGTGAAATGCAGATGATTTCCTGTCCCTTTACCTGTGATGTGGATAATGCCCCCAGTGATGTTCGGCTGGAACTCACTGACCTACAGTCTGATGCGATACTGGCAGAGCACTTTAAGTCAGGAACACTGCTGGATTTTTACTCTTCTCTCAAGGAGGAGAAGTCTCCAAACATAAGGAGACATGCTCAGAAGATGTTTGTTCTCTTTGACTCTACCTACATATGTGAACAAATATTTTCAGTGATGAAGTTTAACAACTCCAGGTATAGATCCTCTCTCACCAATGATCATCTGTCAGCTGTGCTTCGCATCTCCACCTCAGACATTCAACCTGACTTTGATGCACTCGTTAAAAGACCAACAGAGACTAGATTTCTCTCACTAAACAAATAAAAAGAACTGAAAAACACCAAATGAGGCGATTAGACTACAAATGTGAGCATCATTATTATAATATGATGTATCTTGCTTAATATTTGGAGTAGAAAGACAATATTGTGATGTCTTTATTGTGTTTTGGGGTGAATGTGACTGAAAGAAATAATACAAACATTCACATTTTGTTAACCATTGTTTTGGGAAATTTGATTGAATAAATGATTTTTTGTAAGGCAACCTCGCTTTTTCCATACTCTTACCAGTCTTAGCAGCTTGTAAAAACAATGCTATTTACTGCTTTAATAAAGAAATACAATTAATATTATGCAGAATTTAGTTCTGCCTTTTGGTCCGGCCCTCCACAAAATGTTGTTTCTCATGTGGCCCCATGAAAAAAATAATTGCCCACCCCTGCTCTAGATGGAGTTATGTAACCAAATAAAATTCTACAAATTTTAACATTAAAGCTAACCCTACATTTAAACATTTTGACTTATTTAATAGCACTAAGCTAATTTGGCGTTATGATCTGAACTTCTGATTTATTCCTAAATGAATGTCAAATTAACACTAGGCAGACAGCACAGATAGCAGCTATCCTCCCTAAAACGTTAGCTAACAGTGTAAAAACAAACAAAATAACGCAAAACTAAAAGCTTTTTAGTTTAAGTGCATGAAAAGTGATCGATAGCCCCAGATGGTGTGTAAAAACAACAACAAACCAATGCTAGAAGCTAACTGTGGCTAACGTTAGCTACTGTCACTCATTCTGCAAAACTTACAAACAAATCTAATAAAACATACACGATCGCGTGTTGAAATGACCCACAGCAATACTTAAAACATACCTGGGTGGTTAAAAAGTGAATCAAAGGCCGGAAAATTGGCGAAGAAGTTTGTCGTTAAATAAAAAGGCACAGCTCTACGGGACAACTCCGTAACAGTTTATTTGGGCGAGCAGGTGACGTCAGTACAGCAACAGCCAATCAGCGCAGTCGAGTGGAGCGTAGACTTCTAGGAAATGTAGTTTTATTACACAAGTTGTATCCATCAGGGTTTTATAGTGGGTTACAGTTGTTTACTGATGCCATGTTGAATTATCCGAATGTTCATTAATGGTTTCATATTGGCTAATTCAATTTTTAATTATTAATAGGCTTTTTTATTGTAGGCCCTATTTATTTAGGCTATTTATGTTTTGATACAAGTTTGTATAGTGTTCTCTTGCTGATAGAATGATCATGATGATGTCGTCGCCAATCACCCTTTCAGGTGGGGACTGGAGAAAGTATTGTTTGACTGTATTTTCGTATGAATCTTGTCAAATTAAGGATAGGCTAACGCATTCAAATAGGCTATCGTCAGTCACTTTTTTGCGCGAAATCGGCATATTGAACAGGATGTATTTGTTTGTCTCCATCTGCCTTATCAATGCAGGCTGAATGTTGCGTGATGTCATTTCAAATCTTGCAAATTAGGCCTATTAATTATTGTTATAGCCTAATCAACATTCCTGCCATTTTTGTCTCCGATTAAAGAATTGCGTTCAGTAAAAAAAATAAATACCCACGATAACATTAGCCTAATAAAAAGCCCATCCAAAAAGCTTATGTTGATTATAGCCTCGGTAGTCAGAGCGGTAAGAGCCTTGTGGCAGCTGTGAAGGGACACTTTTGCCGCTTAAATGCGCCCAAAGCGCGCTACCGCCTCCTGCCTTGAGCGCCTCCTCGGGCTCCCTCTGGCTCACACTTCGCTCAACTGGCCAGCAGCATGCAAATCACTTTTCTTCCTGATCGGGGCTGAACGTTTTCGGAAAAATCTATAATTGCAGTTATCTTATCCAAACAATGCGTTCCTCTAGTGATGTTTGTTGTCGTTTCACAGAGGCTTGTTCGATGCTCTGCGCAATAAACTGAAAGCTGTTTTGGAAGAACGTTATTCCAGTGTTTTTGGGTTGGATTGGGATAATACTTATATCCAGGTAGGCTACATGTTTTTGTTTTTGTTTTTTTTGTTTTTGTTGTTTTTTTTTTTAATCTCGTGTTTAAAGGTAGACGCTGTTTAGGCTATTCGTTTCGCAGTTTACGCATGGGAGGAAGGATGGCAACTGGCACTATTAGGACACATTTATTAATGACATTCTGGATTCTAATATATTGATTTTAACTACCATACGAAAAAATGAGCCTCAAAATTGATACACTTAAAAGTTGAAAGTAAAATAGAAGACAAGGGAATGAAGGTGAATTGAGAATTTCACTGTGGTTTGGTCAGGTCAATAGTAGCAATTTTTTTTTTTTTTTTTTTTTTCCTCAATGCGTAAAAGCCTAAAATTGTAAATTGGTAACGTAGTGTAGGGTCTATTTCTTCTCTTCTCGATTTATTTTAATAATGCTAATATGCATCCATTGCTCGTGTTCATTTATTAAATCAAGTACCCTTTATCAACCCTATCTATCTATGTTTTGAAATTGCCCTAATGTAAAATACCCAAATATCAAAGGCCTTACTCTTCTGTATACATTTCATCTGAAACTATTGCAGTGAAACACGTTGATGTTTATGGGACCACCGTGTCCTTGTGCTCTGCGTGTGTTGTCATGGATGCGCGTAACCTGGCACAGCAGACACAGGTGAAGACACAGGTGAAACGCAAACAGATCGAGGCCTGCGACAGTTCACGGGGAAATTAGAGAGAATTACTAGGCTACTGAATGATGACTGAACCGGTTTCTGTTGGTTACACATTGATATGTTACAACAATACAAGAGCTGGTGGACGCTACAAGAAGGACTAACATGGCGTATTACATTTCTCCTGTAGTTATTACGCAACGCTTTAAAAATATTGTATAAATATTGTTTTGTTGCCATTATGCATTATTTTCATGTTGCTGTTGTTGTTAGTATTATTTAGGTTTTTTGTTTGTTTGTTTGTTTGTTTCTTTGTTTTTTGCATTTATTACATTGACATTTTGATTGATTTTGTCTCTGTTATAAATGGTCTTTTGGTATGTGTTTTACGGTCGGTATAGTCCATATGATCATAACAAATACGATTACGGTTGTTTTAATAGTCGACTAGTCACGATTATTCCCGTTATTCTGCCTTGTCTGCTTTTTGTAATTGTAGGCAATAATCACTGAAAACAAATGCAACTTGTTTTTTTGTTTGTTTGTTTGTTTGTTTGTTTGTTTGTTTTGAGTGACTTTAGCAATTACGCACAGTTAGTCTACAGGCTTTTTTTTTGTTTTTTGTAGTTTTTTTTTGTTTTTTGTAGTAGTAAGCTATGTGCGCAATGCGTGCTTATAGACCTATACCTGTAACTTGTTTATTGAATAGACATTCCCAGTGCAGCCCCGTGGTGCTGGTAAGTGAAAAAAAAAAAAAAAAAA
>KN485201.1:5815-27566 GCA_000787095.1 Periophthalmodon schlosseri | reverse complement strand
TTCACCACTTCTTGAAAACGATATAAAATATGTCAAATTGGCAATATTGCGACTAGTGATGGTGTCAAGAGGCCTTTATCTAACTTTTAAAACAGTACCCTTTAAGTTTTATTATAAGACTCAAAATTTGAACATACTGTAAGTCAACATAATTATGAGATATAATTTTGAAGTATAAGTTTAAACTACAAATTAATGATAATAAAAAATATATATTAAAAAAAAAAAAATTAATAAACTTTTTGTCTTCTTTTTTTTTTTACATTTAGCCCCTTGTGCCTACATCTGACATGCTTTTTCACTAGATTACACTTATCTACACTTTTGCCAAAAGGGGGCAGCGTTTAGACATGTTTTTAGGCCTTGACATTCAAATAGTCTACACACCAAGAGGGAGTGAAGAAGGCAAATTAGCCAAAAATTACACTGTAAGAATGTCAGTTGCCATGTTATTCAATTAAAAGCAGAGATAAACAAGAAATCGTCCATAAGTAATAGTAATGAAAAAGACATATTTTAGTGGAAACTGTTGATGCCTGTGAAATCCCTCAGTCATCCAGGACTTTTTGTTCGGTTGACAGATTTACATTTTTCTTTTACAATGAAACTGTTGATGCATACAGTCTATGATGCATAATGTAATCTCTTAATGTGCTTTCAGTTATTCATGGTATTTATTATACACAATAAAATAAGTTTAAATAAACATAATTTATATTGGAATATTGACATTTACGGAATAATTTTACAATTCTACTACATGGACATGCAACTTACTATTATTACATTAGCATTTGTGATATTTGTCACTCTTGTCCTGTTTGCAGTTGTAAATCCTTGTCCCAGGCTTTTGTTCTTGACTCATTCTGACAGGTGCAGGTGTGGCAGCTGTCTGACTGTTGTTGTTGTTGAGAGGATGGCCGTGTCTCATTTCTCTTTCCTCACTTCCTTCTCCTTGATTCCTTCAATTCTGCAGGAAATGGGTGAGGAAGTCCCGGCCACAGAGGAGACACAGCGAGGAGAGAAGTGTAGGAGGAGACATGAGCTGTAGGGTGAATGGGACCTTTCTTCAGGTGCTCATTCTGACTAAATTACCTTTTAGTGATGACTATTCTCAGTCCCTGTGCTTAAATTGTTGCTACAATATAAACTCCTCAGTGTGAAGAGTGTGTTATTATTTTATCTGATGTCTGCCTCCTGAACCCTCACTCATGTTTCCTCCGTGGTTTTCTTCCCTTGCTTCCTCTGAGCTTTGGGACACCTCTTAATATGGCACATTTGATTGACAGCTGGAAAATGGAGGAATGAGGAGGGGAATTGAGGAGAAGGAAGCGAGGAAAGAGATTTGAGGTTTGTGTTTGAATGGCAACTTTGGTTGGTGCCTGTAAGGGACACTTCCAAATTGGTGTATTGAGTGGTTCCTTTAGCTTTTGTGCTATTGATTCACAACAAGCAGCAGCATCTCAGTTACTAACCCCCAATATAGGTTGATGGCATATGTGGCATACGCTCAGCAACACAGGAGGAGCTCGGAGTAAAGACGCTGCTCCTCCACATCGAGAGGAGCCAGCTGAGGTGGCCACGGGGAAGACCCAGAACATGCTGGAGGGACTATGTCTCTCAGCTGGCCTGGGAAAGGGAAATACGAATTATTGTTGTTCTTGTTAAGTGTTATAAATAAGTAATATCCTCACTAGTCTGCAGCATTGATTTTCCATTTAAAATATTTCACACAGTTATTTAATATCATAATTGGCCACTTTGGAGTGTCCTCAGCAAACCTCTAAACCAGAAAACATACAAAAATAACCACTAATGCAAAATCCCTACTGCCAGATACAGTGACATGGACATTACTTACTTCTATGTGTTTTTAGGGACACTTTATTGTTCCATATGAGGAAATTCATCCTTTGCATTTGATCCTTAAGTGCAGTGTCAGGGCCCATCTCCAGTATTAGCCTACTGTGCATGCATGCCTTATACCAAACATGAGGAAAATATGCAAACTCCATACAGAAAGTCCTCACACCAAACCAGCAACAGTATGGTTCCTAGACAAACACTCAAAGTGTGTGTGATAAAAGTGTGTGCAATGTTGACTTAATTTGCTTGGATAATATCTGCTGTAGATATAAATGGTAGTTTTCCATGAAGAAGCAGTTTGAGAAGAAAAGTTGAAAAATTTGTTGAAACTTATAGGAAGTAGTTCTTTTTAGAGAGTTCTGTATTGATGACATCACACTAGACAGAATCCTATCCACGAGCACAATTTATATATATTTTACATATATATAGTAAACTCTTAAATAGTATGATCTTAAGTGTGTGTTAGTAAAATGAGTACTGGCACTTTAAACCTTAGCACCACTGCCCCAACCCTTTACCATTCTCAATATTATTCCTCCAAAGTAGAGTCCATCCTGAGTACTAGCACTGCAGAGGGGAGCATAGTGAGAGGAGCAGGACTCGCTCTGTGTGGATTCTGTCTGGACTTGTCCTATAGTACAGGTATCACAGCTCCACACCTGGGAGTCCCTGTGTCACCCCATAGTACACCTCTACACACCTGCCTTCAGAGGGGAGGAGGAACTATTTACATTTACAATATGATGGTAGAGTAGCCACAAATTGCACTTAAAGGGCCCGTATTACGCTATTTTCTGATCTATGTTATAATGTTGTTTTCTCATCACAAAACATACCTGGAGTTGTGTTTTGTTCCATTCACACATGTTTAAAGGGCCCATAACACACTATTTTCTGATCTGTGTTATAATGTTTGTTCATCACAAAACATACCTGGAGTTCTTCTCTCAAACTAAAAACACTCTGTTCCACCTTGTGATGTCATGTGGTAATACAGGAAGTGTTCTGCTGTGTTTTTAAACTTCATACATCTTCACTAGAATCATTTGGATGATTTCAGCCCTGGAGTTGCCAATCTCTACCAAACAAAAGGTAAAAAGTAGCTGTTAACTTGAAAACTACTGATTCATGACATCACAAGGTGGAACAGAGCATTTTGAGCTGTGGAGAAGTAGACAGACTAATGGTAAAGGGTTACTCAAACGTGTGAATGAAACAAAACACAACTCCAGGTATGTTTTTGAGGAGATAACAACATTATAACATGGCTTTAAGCTCACAAGAGTAAATATTGCGTAATATGGGACCTTTACGTGAGAGTACTGTTTTACATACAAAACCTATGTAGATGTGCATCTAGGCTAGTCCAACACTTTCACTGCATGTTTCAAGCATTTGATTTGGTGCATTTGAGCATTCAAGTGTCAAACACCAGAGTTTGACACTTTGGAGTCGCAGCACATCAATGTTTCAAGCATCTGCCCTCAAATGCAGACGCAGTCGTAATTGTGATGCTGAGGTCTGAATGTAGCATTACACTGTCATATTATTTAAAGAGTGGGTATTACACCTATGTAGGGTATTTATTAATTAATTAATAAGACATAATACATTTAAATCACCACGTTGCCTTTTATTGTTTTGAGAATACTATATTCTCAGAAAATAACATATTTAAGGTTTAATTAGTTTCTCCCCCTTGCTCTCCTTCACACAATCAGCATGCATTCTGCTAATGAAACAACTGCACATCGCATCAGGTTTGTGAAGTTGTAGTGTATTGTTTTGTATCTCTGAATTTAAAACAAAAAATACAAAATCTACATATACATAGTATTACATTGGCATGTCCTCATTGGCATGTCCTTACTGATTGAGCCCTCTTTAATTCCTGTCTTACCCCACATGCAGTGTTGTTTGAGTCCATGTATAGATCCATACTTTGGCCCAGGCCTGCATCCTCGAGTGACCCAGAGACGGTGCACTCAGTCTGGGCCGTTGACCTGCTCCTCTACCCTCCGCCGTAGGACAAAAACACTGGTGATTAGGTTCGGGACAGTTGACATGGGGACAGCTGAGTGGGGCATATGTACCAAGAGATATTATTGAATATATAGTCAAATACATGTTTGAAGGTAATGCACTTTTTGAGTATATGTATATAGGCCAAAGCTTCTTTAGATGGTCCCTTTGTTACCTTTTAAATCAAATTTTTGGCATGGTTTTAATATTTTGTAACACAGGATTTTTTTTTTTTTTCTTTTTTCTTTTTTCAAAAGAGCCTTTTTTCCATTAACCTTTTGTGTTTTGTGATGTACTTCCATGTAATATACATAGATATTCTGGTTTAACAATTTTCTTGAGAATAAAGCATAAAATATAAACATAGACTATTTTGACATCCTGCATTTTTTTCTGTACATTTGTAATCAATAAAATCTAAATTTGCTTAGAAGATGTTCATTTAATACCTGACACAGATATTCATAATGTATTTGCATTAGTCCTATATAGAACTTTTTGCTCCAAATCCCTTTTTGCAAAATGTTGTGCGTTATTTATTCACTTCATAGTCATGACGGCAAGCTACGATTGTAGCCACAGCTGCCCTGGGGTAGACTGATGGAAGCGAGGCTGCCAACCTGCGCCATCGGCCCCTCTGACCATCACTAACACTCACACACACACCACATTCTTAATAGGGCCTAGTTTAACTAGGAAATGTGAGCTAAGTGTCTTGCTGGCACTGAGTTATTTGCACTCAAACCACTATGCTGCTTCAATGTGGCACCTGTATTAACAGCAGTCTCTCCATCCGAGTACTAACCAGGCCCAGCCCTGCTTAGCTTCTGAGATCAGATCAGGCTTTGACGTGAATTTGTGCACACGTTATTTTAAATTTGGTCATGCTTGATCTCAAACCCAAATTGCTTCTTCCAATCCCTTCACCTCATGGCCTACCATATTCTTTCACTGTCATCCTCTCTCTCAACTCCATTACTCTCTCCATCTCTCTCTCTTCCCCCCACTGATTCTGTACATCTTTTTTTGTCCTCTTTCCCACAATTCTTATCTCTCCTCATCTATCTTTTTACTACATCTCTCCCTCTTTTACCTCTTCTTTACTCTCCCCCTCTTCTTGTCTCTCCCCTCTCTCCTTCTCTCTCTCCCCTCTTCCCTTTTTTTCTCCCTCTGTCTACTCCTCTATTTTCCCCCCTTTCTCTCTCTCTCTCCTCCTCACTCTCCCTCTCTCTCTCTCTCCTCTCTCTCTCTCTTCTCTCTCTCTCCCCCGTGTCAGCCCCAGACAGTAGTGTTTACTCAGCGCAGGCCTCTACAAGGTGTTTGGGAGCATGTGTGTACTTGTGCCCCGGCGTTGCCTGTCTATGTCCGGGCATGCCATAATTAGAACACACTATACCATTTTTTGGGTTCCCATCCCTCTTTCATTCTCTCTCCCTCTCTCTCTCTCTCTCTCTCTCTCTCTCCCTCTCTGTCTCTCTCTCCACACCTTGGTCCCTGTCAGTAGCTGGGTCATGTTCACTGTTGCCTGGTTGTCGATTTAAAACTACTACTACTTCTTTGAGCAATGCAGAGTCCAGCTTTTAGGTCGTACAATTTTGGACGATTTTGAGTGGAGTTTTGAGCACGAGATAAAATAGCGGTAGAGGATGTACTACGTGAAAAAGAAGGTAAAATATTATGATTTTTGTAATTTTGTGAATATTTGTGAAGTCATAATTTTAGACATTGCACTTGTAGGTAATGCAGTACTTACTTAATTTTTTTTTTGTTTGTTTTTTGTTTTTTTTTGCCTAGATAAAAACAAATAGTTTTTTAGTTTTGTTTTTCTTATATGTTTTTTTAAAAAAATATTTTCATTAGTATTCATTTGAGATTTTAATTAAATGGCAATAATATATTTTTACTAAAACTATTTAATACAGAATAAAGATTTTTACAATTTTTTTTTATGGGAGTACACTTTTTGTGGATTAATGTGAACATTGAACTTATTGAACTGCACTTTCAGTCTGCTTATATTCACATCAGTGCAATTAAGCTAACAAAAATAAATACATCATACAGATTTTTTTTTTTATTTTTTTTTTTTCAGTTATTTATCTGAAATAACTAAATAAATGCATTATCAAATTGCATGATCACTGATCACTAGTTTTTTGGGGTTTTTCTTGTACTTTTTACAAACTTTAGCTCTCAGTTGGAGTGTGCTGTGTTTGCTATCCACAGTTCGGGTCCATGCATGTTGCCACATGCTTGAATAATGTTGTCCTGGAAACAACATTACAGAATTATACTTTTTTGGCAGAAATTAAAAAAACTTCACACACAAAGAAATGTTTATGATTTCTTAACAAATTTATTCTTGAAATGATACATCACAAATTCAGTATTTTGTAAAAAGTAATTTTGATATGGGCTGCACTGGCTCAGTTGGTACAGCATCTTATACTGCAAAGGTTGGTGGCTCAAATCCAACAGACACTTGCTTGCTTAAAGGTACACTATGTAACTTTTCGTGTGGGGGGGTTTGTCACCTGCTTGTCTCCATATTTCTTTGCTTGAAATGTTCCAGAGAATGCACTGAACCTGTGTATCTATGTGTGTATCTATCTCAGTTCAATTAATCAATTACAGATGTTATTGCAAAAAATACATTGAAAAACATACAGCCTTATTGTGAGCGAGGATGTGTCACCACAGATCTGACTGATAACTTAGTCTAGTCTAGAGATGTCACCATGGAGATAAATAAGTTTAATACCTGACTGTGAAACTTTCTCAATAATATCTCCGTGGAAAAAAGAAGTTTGTGCACCACCCCCCAGAAAAGTTACAGAGTCCATCTTTAAATGTGAATAAGTGTGAATATATGGCAGCCATGTTTTTGTCACTTAGCTCCAGGGCAGTTGTGGCTTTACTGAAGTTCGTTACCTCCTCCAACTGTGAATCTTTGTCAACAGGAGCTAGCTAAAGTAGAATTCTACATGCCTATTGGTATTATTATGGATAAAGTCAGAGGTTCCATTTGTCATGCTGTTGTTGTGTCCTTTAACAAGACACTTTGCTCACTTTGTGTGTGAAGCAATTTTAGAATTATTATTACTCACCCACTAACCAGAGGGTAGCCACCTCAAATGTCTAAGTGCTGCATGCTGATGTTGTGTCCATAATGCTGTGTCCATGGGGAAGACAGTTAACCCTCACTGCCCCGTAAACTTAAAGGTGCACTTCTGTAACATTCATGGCAGGGGATCTTGTCTGGAATGTAACAGTACAGCATAAATACATATGTTTTTTGCATATATTTCTTATTGCTGAAATGCTTTCTTACTGTGAGTGAGCCCGCCTCTCCACAGATCTGACCTCAAACTTGGCCTGGTGGCATCTTTTACTTATCCCCATGCAGTTACGGTTAATGCAATGCTGTGGAGCTTTCCAGGGAAAGCAACAGCCTCACCATGGAGGCAAGCAGGTGGCAGCAGGTGGCAGCAGGTGGCAGTATTTATTTATTTTTTTCACATTCAAACATGTATATATTTTATATTTAAAACAAAACATAACAAAACAAATAAATTAACATTTCAAAAAACTAATTAAAACTGCAAAAACTAAACCACAAAATATAATAATTTTCATGTGTCTTAAGTGACTGGGAGCTGTGCATACTTGTCTGTCAGTGGCTTCTGTCTTTGCCTCATGGATGGCTGATTTCTGACAGGTGTGACAGGAGTTATATCCCCTCACCTGCCCTCACCTGAGTATAGCAACAACATCCCCCCACCCCTCCCTCCCTTCAACGCAGACAGGCGAGGAGGGGGAGAAGAGGGCAATTAGCAAAAGCACGATTAGCCCTGTGTTTTACATCTTGTACTGCCCCAAGGAGCTATTGCTAACTCTAGTGTGAGGCTAGCTGTCAGAGCAGAGATTAGCTTAGAGGTTAGCAAGGTCCTGGGTTCGATTTTTGTCTGGACTTGTGCCTGGACTTGTTTTTTTTCCTGGGTCAGTCCAGTATTAATCCTGGTTTCACTCTGGTACTGTTGTTTTTTGGTACTTGGTTCTTTGTACTTACCTACAATTACACTGTATGGTTGCAAGATTAATCGCAAAATTGAAATTTTGAAAGGTTGCAATTAGCAAATCGCAAAGGATGCAATTTTTGAAGTACCATAATTTCCTTTCCAAACAGCAAAATATCCTATGTTATTCTGCATAAAAACTGCTAACCCTGTATTTTAGATCTGCACAAACATGTTCTGCATTGTGATTCTTGTAATAGTTTGTCAGTTCATATTTCAGTCTTTCTATCAATTCTTCTAGACAAGTTTAAAAGGTGAACTTTGAAACAGAATCCTATTATTAAAACATAAGTCGCAAATATAATTGCAGTCACAATTCCTGTCAGAAAAATTGCAGTTTTATATTTTTCACAAATCGTTCAGCCCTAGCATCAATCCTGCTTTCACTCTGGTACTTGACTCTGGCTATTGGTTCTTGGTCAAAAAAGTTACTTACATGAAAAAATAAATAAAAAATACTACCACCAACCCATATACTAAGACTCGGACTTAATTAAATTCTGTATAATTTTTCATCTTGTAAGCCTGGGGCAATGCAAATATCCCTGCTTTTCTTTTATTTTTGAATAATGATTAAAGGTGCCCTTTGTTACTTTTCTTGTGGGAGTCTGCTACCTGCTTGTCTCCATGGAGATGAAATTGTAATGTTCCACAGAATGGTATTAAAGCAGAACTAAGTATCTTTCAGTGATAGAGCTGCCCCTGCAGCTCTCTTATGAGAATACACTGTAAGGAGACAGACTCCAAAGAGCTTTTTTTTTTTTTTTTTTTTCCAAATATATATAAAAAAAAAATCCAAGGTTTCCAAAGAGCTTTTTTTTTTTTTTTTTTTTTTGCCAAATATATATATAAAAAAAGATCCAAGGTTTCCCAGGAGAACTCTATTCGGGTCAATGTCACCCATATTGCAAGGCAGGTTTTCTGCATTTCAAACACCCCAAAATACATATTTAACCATCACAGGGACTTACAGAGACATTTGATGAGGTAAAATGTTATTTAGTTCTGTATTAATACAGACCTATTAAGTTTTTAAGCACTCAAAGTTGTATTTGGAGTGATTCGTGCATATTTGAGTAATCTTTAATCACCCTGTACTTACTTCGTTCTCCAATTTAATTTTCTTAATCAGTGATACACGTAGGATTTGGCAGCATCACATAGTCATTTTGATACAAATGTAAAAAAAATCCGCTTCTTGCTAGCGTGATCTGCAGCTATCCATCGGGTTGTGCTGAAGTTTGTGTTGACGTTTGCGGCGACTGCTGCTCCCATTGGTGCATAAGTGCAGAAGTTAGCAGACTTTATTAAGTCTTTATTAAGTTCTTTTTGATTAATATTGCTATTTAAAATGTGCAAATTATAACATAATGATCCACAGGTGTTAATAGATTAAAACTATATAGCAGAAAAACGCACAATAGGTATTCATTGAATTTGTATTTATTAATTTAAAAATATTATATTTCTGTCTAAAATACATGCATTTTTAAACTGTAAATTTGAACAATCTGATCTGTAAGTTGGCCTGGTGACGCCACTTGCTTGTTTCCATGAAAATAGAGAAGTTTAAAGCAATACTGTTGGATATTCTACACTGAGCAATAACATCTCCATGGAGAAAAGCAGGTGACAAACCTTCAACCAGAAAAGTGACATAGCACCCCTTTAAAAATAATAAAAACATAGCTTTATTGACAAAGGGTATTTTTTAGGGCAGGGGGTTTGAGGTTCTCACCCAGGAAATTGTGCACAAAAGAGTATGTAATTTCCTGTAATATTGTATATTTTAGATGAATAAACCCAAATGTATGAAGTCACTATTCTTGTATCAAGTACACTTATGATATAGTTGACCTGGGATTTATTTGTGTTTAAAAAAGAAAAATGATTAAGGTGCCAACTTAAATAAATAAATAAAAAATAAATAAATCTGCAAAAAAATAAAAAAAATAAAAAAAAAATGACATGAGTTAAAATGACTTGAATTCAGAATGGTTCAACGATTTGGGAAAAATATGAAATTGTGTTTCTGAGAAGCATGATTGTGATTAGCTTTGCAGTTTATGTTTTAATAATAGGATTCTGTTTAAAGTTCACATTTTAAAAGTGTCCAAAAGAATTGACAAAAAGACTGAAATATGAACTTACAAACTAATACAAGAGTCACCTTTCAGTACATGATTGTACAGATCTAAACTACAGGGTTAGCAGTTTTTATGCAGAATAAGACATGGGATTTTATTGTTTATGGAGGAAATTATGGTGCTTCAAAAATTGCAGCCTTTGTGATTTGCCAATTGCATCCATTCAAATTTTCAGAATAGAGTATTTCTGACTTGGTCAGTCGATCTATTACCATTCAAAATATATATTGATTCAGGCTAACAGATGACAGTTAGGGCAACACATTAATGTATTTAAATGACATAATAAAAATGTCTGCACACACTTTACTGGTAACTGACGACTAGAGATGTACTTATCCAGCTTTTACAGTCCCAATATAAATAGTAATAGATATTTTATATACCAATATAATCCGAAACTAGTGCACTGACTTAAAACAAAGCATACATACTATCTGTTTCAAATACATACAGTTTTTACCACTTACTCTGCACCCGTGCTGTTTAAACTGAAAGGGCCTGTACCCAATTTTTCCAGTTTGTTTGAGCAAAATATATCTTGCCCCAGTATGCATAAGCAGCTCTTGGGTTCAAAATAAGTTTGCTGCATACTGTCTGCCCCTTAATTATAAAAAATGTATTGTCTGATAATCAGTAAGTGCACCGTTAGCATGCTAGTTGTTGTTAGCTTTACCATCACAACAGAACTTTGCAGTGGTCTCTGAGAATTGTGAAAAGCTCTTATAAACTCATCGTGGTGAATAATAAGGATGCTCGGAATGCATAAGGTAAGTAAAGAATAACTTTGGACCACTGCAAACAGCTTAAAATTAAGTAATTCTGTTTTACACACTTTTTAAGAGAGTAAAAATCAGGTACAACACATTTAAGTGTGACAGCCAAAAAGTAAATGTTATCTCTTTACAGCTTTTGTCATAGATATTGCATTTACCAATTTTGCCACAACGGCCATTTCACCACAACCCTATCGTTACCTATTCCACCGCGTCTCACCTCTTTTTGTAATAAAATCCCTCTCAAAGCCCCTGTCTTTACCTGTATCCTCCCTCTCTCTCCTTCTCTACTTCCCTCCCTCTCTCTCTCCTCTCATCCTCCCTCTCCCTCTTTCTCTCGCACAGTCCCAGTACAACCTCCTGAGCAGCAGCATGGAGAGCCTGGGGAGCCGTGGTGCCCCAGCCAGCCCATACGGCTCGGAGCAGGCATCTTCGTCAGCCGTGCCTACCCCCTCTCCGTACTCCCAGCCCAACTCCACCTTCGAGGGTCTGTCCCCTGCTCCGGCCATCCCGTCCAACACCGACTACCCAGGGCCCCACGCCTTCCACGTGTCTTTCCAGCAGTCCAGCACGGCCAAGTCTGCAACGTGGACGGTAAGGGACTGTTTTTTGGTATCGTTTTCTGTTTACTAATATCAAAGGTAGGTAGTACTGTTACATTTTATTTGAGACTTTTTAAAGCGTACATGTAAAATTGACTTTTCAGACCTTTTGACCATGTTATAGTTGTTTCTGAGCACCATTTACTCAGCCAAAGTTATATTTGGAGTCATTCATGCATGTTTGAGAAATCTTTAATCGCTTATTTCCAAGATGTTATTTTGCGTTTTCATTGCCACCGGCATATGCCCACTCCGCTGTACTTTCTTCCCTCTCCAATTTTATTCTCTTAACCGGTGATACGTTTCGTGCGTTGTCATTTTGATACAAATGAAAAAAAATCCGCGGCTCACTAGCTTGATCTGCAGCTATCTATTGGAGGCAGCAACAGCTTCACAGCTCTTTGTTGTGATGACGTTTATGGCAACATCAGCTCCCATTAGGCACTGCAGTTTTCTAACCCGGAAGCCAGCAGACTTGTTTCATTTATTAAGTTCTTTGAGATCAATATTGCAATTCAAAATGTACAAATTATAACATAATGATCCACAGGTGTCATAGAATATAACTATATAGCAGACACAAGCACAATATGTCTTCTTTAAAGAAATTGTACTTTTCGGAGTACTTTTCTAGCAGCATAGTTTTACTCCTATTTGAGTAATATTTTTATTGAAGTAACAGTACTCTTGTGTAAACATTTTGGTTACTCTTCCCACGGTGAGTAAGTTTACAAGTGATAAAAGTCTGACCATATAAAATCATTAGAACATTTGTGTTTCTTAGCTACTCCTTCAGATATGATTTAGTTTTTCTAATTTTTCTATCAATTCAATCAATTCATCTTTATTCCGGACTCATGGTCCATTTTTAAAAACAGACAAGAACAGTGACAATACAAACAGTAAACATTTACGTTTTAAAAAGACACCCATACCAGTGTCTCCACATCTTGGATTGATAGCGGATTGCACTGAATCTTATGTTTGTGAGGGACATTATTAATTCATTTTCTGACTTATTCAGCCTGGAAATAAAACTGTACATTAAAGTTCTTAGTATAGCTTGCAAAGTGTTCGCTTGTGCAGTGACAAACATCTCGGTTGCACTAGTCCATCGTGGCCTCCTCAAGAGCACCCGTAAAGCGTCATTATAAGCCACCTGCAGCCTTTAGAGACTGGCCTTTTTGTAATGAGTCCAGAGGTGGGCAGTGTATAGTGGTGTACAATATGATTTAAACAACATCAACTTTACATCATCAGAACATGAACCAAACTTGAACATAAGAGTATTAGCTTGAGCATACAACATCCTGCACTGTCTATACATATCATCATCTGCCATGTCTGCAGTGGTGATATGCCCAAGATATTTAATTTTAGTTGTAACTTTCAACACAACATTAGACAGGCAAAAATTTGGATATCTCGTGTGCTTGTCCTCTTTGGTCCTACAGATCATGATCATACTCTTGGTTGCATTATACTTAATATCATGCTCCACACCAAAAGCTGAACAGATGTTGAGTAGCTGCAGTAGACCCGCCATGCTCGGACTAAACACGACCAAGTTAAATGATTAAATTAAATTAAATGATTCAAGACAAGATATCCAGCTACACAGCCAGTTTTACATGTTTTGAGCTTTGTTGACAATTCATCTAGATACAAATTGAACAAAACTGGGGACAGGATTCCTCCCTGTCTGACCCCATTGGTGACTCTAAATGGGGCAGAAACACTGTTTCCCCACTTAATCTGCATTGTCTGTTGCCCATACCAGTAGATTAAAATACGCACAATATATTTAGGTACACCTTTCTGAATCAGCTTCATAAATAATTTTCGGAGATTCACCCTGTCGAATGCCTTGGACGCATCTAAAAAACACATAAAAACTGATGAATTCTGCCTCCTGTATTTGTCAATAATCTCTTTTAGAACATATACACACATGTTTGTGCCCAGCAGAGCCTTAAACCCAAACTGATTGTCTGTGGATTTAATAAATTGTGAGATCCTGAAAAACATATTTGTGTCCGCTATATGCATTTGTTAAAGGAACTGTATGTATAAAGCCTGTGCTCTTACAGTTTAGAAACTAAAGTACTGCCATCACAACTGAACCGGGGTTGCCTTTGCCTAAACCTGCAGATAGAGGACATATACAAGTTTTTCTCATTCTCAGTATATGGACAGGCCATGCCTCATGTGAAAGCTCAAACCCTCCAGAATTCACTTACTGAGCTGCAGAGGCTGCACTAGCACTGATTCATGATTGGCTGCAGGTACTGGGGTTTAGGTGGTGACCATTCAAATCAGAGAGAGTCATTTTAGGTTTAAACCCACAGGATTTCAACAGTGAAACTGGAAAACCAACTGAAAGACTTGTGTGAGGTTCATTCTGCTTTCTGACTGGATAATTGCGTTGAGAGCCAAAACACCAGATTAATGGGGCATTACGTCCAGTGTTTTTGTAATTAAGAATAAATCAGTATTATAATTGTTATCAGTAAAAGCTATATTTGATTTGAACATATTTACCTTGAACCTGGGGATAAAGTTAGGCCATGTTTATGAAACTTAAAATCTAAATCTTACACACAGTTCCTTTCATATTAAATAGATTTAAGAAGTTGTTATTGTGACATGGTGACAAATATGATTTTTACATGTTTGTTATGAACGTGCATTATGTAACTTTTCTGGTGAAGGGTCCGTCATCTGCTTATATCTGTGGAGATGTTATTTCTTGCTTTACCTGTAATATTCCGCAGTATGGCATGGCATTACATTTATCTATCTCCATGGAGACACACAGGAAATGCCACCAAGCCAAATTACAAGTCATATCTGTGGAAAGGTAAACTTATTTACAGAAAGAATTTATATTTTCCAATGGATTTTAATGACACCAGTAATTGATTAAATACAAGATAGATCAGTCCAGTGCCATATTGTGGAACGTTACAGGCAAAGCAATATCATCTCCATAGAGACAAGCAGGTGACCATCCACCCGAAATGTTACGTAGTGCACCATTATTTTAACTTAACTTACTACATACTTTATGTTGAAATATTACAGTATTGCTATTATATTTCCGTCATTAAAAAAAAAAAAAAAATACACTGAGTTTTGTTTCATTCATGTATTTCTGAGAAACTGCACATACAGTAGCTCAAAACACTGTTCCACCTGCTGATGTCATCAAGTGTAGGAATCCTTTTCCAGGAAGTGCTTCTCTGTTTCTGTTTTAAGGTGTATGGACAAGTTCTGGGTATTGTACAGCTCAATTTTTATTGCAAAATAGATCTTGCCAACAGCTTGCAGCTACTGATTTTAGGATTATTTCAACATTACATTCAAACATTTTATATGCAGTGAAAATATGGTTTACCTATTAAGTAACCAGGTGAACCCTATGCTAAAAATGATATGTTTACAAAATGTAAGATTTTGATTTTAAACATGACCTATCTGTGTCCCCCAGATATGAGGTAAACATTGTTCAAATCAAATATGGCTTTTACTGATAACAATTTTAATGATAATTTATTTTTAATCATAAAGACACTGATCATGATGGCTAAGCTGTTTATTGAATGAGCATTAAATGAGTTTCTCATTTGGGTTGCCAAATTCAAGTTTGAAATCCAATGAGTATAAACCTAAATGGACTCTCTCTGATCTGAATCGTCACTACTTAACCCCCAGCCCCTGCAGCCAATCATGAATCAGTGCAGCCTCTGCAGCTCAGTGAGTGAATTCTGGATGATCTGACCTTTCACATGAGGCATGGCCTGTTCATATACTGAGAATAAGAAAAAACTTGTATGTGTCCTCTTTCTGCAGGTTAAGGTACTGGCAACCCAGGTTCAGATGTGATTGTAGTAGCTTTTTTTAAAAAGCACAGGCTACATACAGTTTCTTTAATGATGCATGGAACGTTTCTGACAGGTGGTTCAGTAATGAAAAAAACAATAAACAAAACTGTAAATCTATCTTGAAAATAATAATCTAAACTTTACATACAATATGGCATGACTGTAGCGTTTACCAGTATCACCATTCAGATAATTTTGCCATATACTGTTGGCCCTACCCCAACCGTCTCTGTCGATGTTGTGCGTCTTTCGAGTAACTGTCCCACACGTGATTGGACATGCCTGGTTTTCACACACATTCAAACGCACACCGCACAGGTCCACACAAGCACAGACCTGTCCCAGACCAGAGAAAGTGGAGCATCTCTCTCTCACTCTCTCTCACTCCCTCACTCCCGTGCCCCGTCTTGTCATCACTTTTGTATATGTGTCAGGACTCAACCACCAGCAGTCAAAACAATCAAAATGTGCACCTATGATGTTTAAATATACAGGTTTATCTGGGATAAAAAATAACGGTTTGTAATTAGATGTACTGAAAATGGAATTAATAACTTGGGAGGGGAGATACAGCAGGTGAAGAGGGAAAACAATAATGACCTATGTATTTGTTATACAGTGTGGAGTGTAGAATAAATTGAAGTATCTTGAGAGTTGGAAGTAGAGGCCTGCGGCTGGTGTTCTAACGCAGGAGAAGTTTATTTACCATCAGTACAGGACCCAGCACTCAGAGACATGAACCCTCAAGACAGTATTGTCCAGTCCAGTCTGGCTATGCTTCTGTTGTAGGTAGTATTATACCTCTAACGATGCAGGCCAAGATAACAGGGACTGAGCTGGCAGTGTGGGACTGGCACAGCACAGAAAAGCTATTTCTCTATCACAGAAGGATATCAACGTGATCAGCACCACTTCTTTAGCCAAATTCAGACAGAGACGTCCAATTAGATTTGTTTATTTCAGCGACCCATATGAAACGAAAGAGCTTATTGGCCATCTATCATTTTGAACAAAATCAAATTTCTCTCACCTCAGATTAACAGAGTTTAGTACTTCAGTCATTGATTCTACAGAAATGCGTGATGCCTCCTGGGATATTATTTCCCTTTCTGTTTCCTCGTAAGCAGCCATATTTGTTTTGATAAGGATGGATCGTGCATGTCCATGATTGGCAAATTCTCTAAATGTATAAGTTGTCTCAAGATATCCCATAATATTATATATCTCAAATATAATCTTTATTTAAACCAAAGAATGTAACTGTTCGGATGGAGAATCTGTCACTGACTTGTTTTCATATTCTTTTGCATAGAATGTTCCACAGTATGGCATTTAACAAATCAGTCTGCATGGAGACAAGCACCAGGGGACACTACCAAGTTGCTGCAAGTTTAAAGCCATAGTGTGGAGCATTTCAGTTGAAGCAATGACATCTCTGTGAAGCCAAGCAGTGTAAAGCCATTTAGAAAAGTTACATAGTGCAGTTTTAACTTTTACCCCTTAATTATAAAAATGTAATGTATTTCTAAACAAATTAAGAGGGTAGTACCTGTAAGATAGATCAAAATGATGGGTGACAAATTAGCTCCTTCGTTTCACATGCATAACTGAAATAAACTAAACTGTATTTAAAAAATACAGATATATCTTTTTGGAATTACCAGGCAATACTCCTCCAGTACTTGGGAGTAAGCCTTGCCTTAACGATGACAGCTGAAACGCGATGACAATTGGGGCCCTGACCCTGTGAGGCGTCCTGGCATGGGAAGGTGTCTCCCTTGAGTGTCACACAGTTGACCTCTCCCAAACAAGGGCCCCATTGGACAAACTACGCCTCCTTCACTCAGGACATTTATCAGTGCTTTTGAATGGGTTTCACAGGCCTCAGGAGTAACCAAGCATGGCCAGGGTCTGCAGAGAAGTAAGCAGATCCACCTTCTGGACATTAGGTGGGAGACCTTTGACCTGTAGCTTTTGTCTTTGGTGTTGTTGTGAGCTAAGGTTTAAAATGCACTCCTAGATGTCATCTTTGGCGCCGACAGTCCGGTCTCATTTACCTGTGTTAGAGATCTGTCAACCCACTTAGCTCATCCTCAGGTGTTTTGAAGCAGCTAAACATCCACAAATGCATTCCCTCTTCACAAAGTGGTGCAACAATACATTCATGCAGAATGGAAACAACAATTGTAAATGGGAATAGAGTAAAATGCCCCAAAATGCATTTATATGCAAGAGTCAAATTTCATGTCATAGGTAGACCTTTGATATTGTTGGCCTTTTAGAGTCAAAGATTTTTCCAAATAGGATTTTTGCTATTTCACTTAATCTGGAAAACTCTGTAAACATTAAAATTCTGCCTTTTCTGTTGCCAGAGCTGCCCTGGGGTAGATTAAGGGAAGCATGGCTGCATGGCATCTATTCTAACAACTACTCTGACGACCATCAATCACTCACCCACACTATTCATGCATAGACAATTTGGGTGAAATGCCACGCCAAATTAATTTAAAATTGACCGTTTTAGACCTTTAATTAACCATGGAAAGTCAGATTCAGAATCCCCAATAATTTTATGAAGAGTGCAAAAATGAAAGAATGCATCTTTTTAAAGTATACATTTAGAAATACATTGTGAAGCCTCTAGGTTAACCTAGATTTAACCTAGATATATTTAAGCAAAAATTGTCACTTTTATTGTATAAGAAGCTCCTGAGGTCAAAATATTGTGTACTGCCTGCATCTAATTATAAAGTGTTGTATTGTCCTGAGTATCAGGAAGTGTGTGGTAGCATGCTAGTTGTTGTTAGTTTTACTGTGACTGCAAAACTCAAGATGAATAACGATAATGTTTTCAATTTGTAAGGTAAGTAAGGAGGTCAAAACATGGGAAAACTGTTTTTCCGTTGCATCCGCCATGGATTCTAAAGTTTCGAGTCTTTTATCGACGCAACATGGTGGATGGTGCAGCACTCAGGTGCAGATATGCGCCAGCTGCACCTGCATTTGCTCCTTCTAGACTGAAAACTGAAGTCTATGAGAGAGTGGATGGTAAAATAATAGTGGAGGATGAATTTTTAAACTTCCTTGCTGTGAAATCTAGAACTCTAAGCCAGGATGAACTTGTTCTACTGGCTGCAAACACATTTGACACACAGTGGATAGAGAAAATATTGTTTGAGCTGTGCCCTACTACACAACGTAATACATCTCACAAGGCAGCGCAAAAGGACATTAGCATTAACAACATAAAGAGCTGCTTAAAAGTCCTCAGTGAATGCGGGGAAAATGTACAGCGATTTGAATCTCACTATTTAGATGATTTTCCTCCTGTGACATCCTCAAGCATGGATATGTGTGGCCTGCTCATGAAGATGGAGAAGTTATGTGAATCGCCGGGCGTGTAGCCTGGAGTGTGCCGCGGATGTGGCACGAGAAGAGGGCTAGGACGCACGCGGATCAGCCACCCTGGAGGCCCCCTGCGGTGATGGAGGCGGCGGCTCTGTGGTGGATGCCGGGACCGCGCAGGTACCCGAGGCTGCCGGTGGCGCTGCTGCTTCTCTTGGGGAACGAGAAGAAGAAACTGTTACGGCTAAAATCTTGCCTCTAAAATCTTCTGGAATAAGAGGGTTGACTCTGTTATTAATATAATTAGACTTGAAGTTGACTGGTGTATAGCGATCCACCCTACACAAAATGGCAAGGAATGTGTTATTTTAAATGTGTACACCCCTTATGAATGCCATCTTAATGAGACAGAATATCTTAATAGACTGGCTTTTATTAATTCATTTATACAGGACAAGAAGTTTTCAAATGTGCTTGTAATTGGAGACTTTAATTCAGACATTATGGATAATAAATCAATGTTTGGCAATCACTTGAACCAGTTTTATGAGGATAATGGTATAATACTGTCAACTAAGGCCCTCTTGCCTGCAAATAGTTTTACATACATAATTGAGGCTTGGCACACCTCCTCTTGGTTGGACCACTGTATAGCTACAGCAGATGCACATGCATCATTGACAGACATGAAAATATTTTATGAGCTTTCAACAGCTGATCAAATTCTGTTTGGGATGCAAATAAACTGTGAGTTTTTACCTTGGACTGAAGTTTACAAAAATGAAAGTGATGCATTCTATTTATGTATCTGTGAGCACTGATAATTTGAGAAATATCTACCTGCCTAAGGAAGCAGTTGTTCAGTGCATCAGTGCTATGCATGAGGATATTGTCAAAGTGTTGTTTAAGTCAAGTGAATCTCTTTACAAAACAAAATCTAAAAAGAAAGGAAAGCCAGGCTGGAATGTCCATGTGGCTGAATTTTATGCTAAGGCATGAGATAATTCCCAGGAATGGATACTGGCAGGAAAACCAAAACATGGGCCTGTTTATGAACATAAGCGTGTTTTATAACCAAAAATGGACAAGCTATTAGAGCGGACTCGATGGCCAGAAAACTCTCTTGTAACAACATGCTTGACTTTTGGAAAGAAGTAAAAACATGGCTGCCACTAAAACATCTTTGCCATGTGCAATGGATGGCACCTCCGGCACTGAGAATATTTTGGAGCTTTGGCGCCAGCACTACAGTAGATTATTTAACTGTGTTCAGAGTGAGCCTTGTATTATGACTGATCAGTCAGCAGAGCATTTAAAATTTGTAAGTGTGAGGTTTGCACCACTGCTTTCCATCTGTCTCACAGGTTTCCTTGTTCAGGGACTGTGTTGCTAGTCCCTGTCATTAAAGATAAAACTGGAAAGCTCTGACAATTATAGACCTATAGCTTTGCCCAGCATAGTGTCAAAAATCCCGATGGACAGGATCTTACAATTTATTAAATCTACAGACAACCAGTTTGGGTTTAAGGCTCTGCTGGGCACAGACATGTGTGTATATGCTCTAAAAGAAATTATTGAGAAATACAGGAGGCAGAACTTTTTGGGTGTGTTTTTTAGATGTGTCCAAAGCATTTGACAGGGTGAATCAGCAAAAAAATATTTATGAAGATGATTCAGAAAGGTGTACCCAAATATATTATGCATATTTTAATCTATTGGTATGGACAACAGACAATGCAGATTAAGTGGGGAAACAGTGTGTCTGCCCCTTTTAGAGTCACCAATGGGGTCAGACAGGGAGGAATCCCTGCGCACCGCACGCTCCCTAGTTTTATTCAGTTTGTATCTAGATGAACTGTCAACAAAGCTGAAAACATGTAAAACTGGCTGTGTGGCTGGAAATCTTGTCCTGAATCATTTAATGTATGCAGACGACTTGGTCGTTTTTAGTCCGAGCACCGCTAGCCTACAGCTGCTATTCAACATCTGTTCATCTTATGGTGTGCAGCATGATATTAAGTATAATGCAACCAAGATCATGATCTGAAGGACCAAAGAGGGCAAGCACATGAGATATCGTGATTTTTGCTAATGTTGTGTTGAGACTTAGAACTAAAATGAAATATCTTGGGCATATCATCACTGTGGACATGGCAGATGATGATGACATTTATAGACAATGCAGGATGTTGTATGCTCAAGCTAATACTCTTATGTTCAAATTTGGTTCTTGTACTGATGATGTAGAGTTGATATTGGTTAAATCATATTGTACACCGTTATACACTGCCCACCACTGGACTCATTACAAAAAGGCCAGTCTCCAAAGGCTGCAGGTGGCTTATAATGACTAGTGCAACCAAGATGTTGGTCACTGCACGAGTGAACACTTTGCAAGCTGTACTAAGAACTTTAATGTACAGTTTTATTTGCAGGCTGAATAAGTTTGAAAATGAAATAATAATGTCACTCACAAACAAAGATTCAGTAAATTATGCTATCAGTCTAAGATGTGGAGACACTGGTATGGTTGTCTTTTTAAAACATAAATGTTTACTGTTTGTATTGTCACTGTCCTTGTCCATTTTAAAAATGGACCATAAGTCCAGAATAAAGATAAACTGATTGAATTGAATAACGAGGAAACACACCTAGACACAGGGAGAAACATGCAAACTCCGTGGCCCAGGAATCGAACCAGCAACCTTCTTGCTGTGAGGCAATAGTGCTACGCTAGCCTCTGTGCCACCTCTGTTTCACCCAAGAAATATGTATTTTTGGAAAGTATTTCTATAATATTGGATCAGGGTGCAGTCTGAACATGTTTTGGTACTTAACCAGACAGTCACTTTGGTACTTTGTTAGGGTAGAACCAGCTAACACACTTGTGTTACACTGTTATACTGTAGATTTCTTGTAGCCAGAGGTAACACCATAGAGGGCACAAGGAGTCTAGCTGTTGTTACATTGAAGAGTGAAGCATTTTCAATCAGGCCAAAATAGTACAAAATAGTAGTAAATGCAGAAGTT
>KN485200.1:61039-74592 GCA_000787095.1 Periophthalmodon schlosseri | reverse complement strand
AAATTATATGCTCAAATTTTAGTAAAACTTTTACCTGTTTGACTCTCACGAGTAGAAAAGTCTAACGTTCAGATGACGTCCGCACGTGGCCATGACGTCCACCCAGCGCACGTGTTGAAGTAACTTCAAATCACAAATTTTAATATTCAAAGGTAAATTTATATTTTTAATGAGGGTTAAGCAATTTGGCTTCTCGGGTTTTGATACCAATATTTCAGACAGATGAAATTATGATATCAGTAAATCCAAAATATTTACTAACTCAAACATGGCATAAAATATTATTACTACTACTTACTACTCATAAGTAGTAAGTAGTAGTATTTTAGCGCTAATACAATAAATAATAAATAAAATAAGATAAATAAATTAAAAAAAAACTAGTCAGTCTCTGCTCTGTTTGCAGCGGTTACTATGGAGTTTACGTAAACCAACTAAAGCGCTCGTGTTTCCCTGCGTAAACTGCGTAATGGACGCAACGGGAGGGAGGCTGTTTGAGCTCGAGCTGCTTCGCTCACCCGGGGAAAGAGCCCTCAAGAAAAAGTTTGTCTTTGCACAAAAACTCATATTCTTCACTTTTCTCCGGGTAGATTTTCAAAAGCTTGTCTTAAAGAGCACATTTGGTGAAGAGACATTGGCGTTTTTCGGAAATAATCCACAAAGTTAAGGCAAACCTCGAGCTCAAATCTGGGAGAGAAAGTGGACGACGAGGAGAGACCGATGGAGCGAAAGTTTGGATACAGATGCGAACAGGCACGATGCTAGCTGCTAACTAGCTCCTGGGGTAAGAAAAGTCAGTAAAAGTCTCATATTTTCAATGCCAAACTCTGTTACGTTAAATGCATATTTTAAGTCTATACTTATTTCATGCAAAGATGCTGAGAGTTGAACATTAAATCAAACGTAAAAGATTGCAAAGTTTGGAAAAGCGTCCACGTACAGTTAGATCATTGCAGAAGTTTTTTGCAGAGGCCAGGCCACCGAGCCACAGACTGATGCTGTTGCGTTTAATAATATGACTACGTTTTGTTTTAGGCCTGTTTTTTGTAAAAGTCAGTGTCTGCTGTAATGTATAATGTTTTAAAGGCCAACTATTAGACCAACTCCACTTTTTAAAGTTCAGGCTCTGTTGTCATAAATGGAAGAAAGTCATAAGCACGATTTTAGATTAGTCATGTGTTTAAAAAGCAGGATTCTGTTCAGAGTGCGCGTTGTAAACAACTCCAGCAGCATTGTCAAGACTGAAATATGAACTGATAAACTAATAAAAGAATCTCATGAATTTCAGAACATGTCTGTAGAGGTCTAAACTTTGCAATATATCGTGCTGCCCTAAAATTAACCTGTCAATAAATTGCAGTCAATAAGTAACAATGGAGAAGTTATGATCTGGCAACATCCTCTTTCCTTTAAAACCAGATGAAGATACAGTAACTCTATGAACTCTATGAAATATAAGCAGCCTTATCTGTACACATCAGTAAGATTGTCACACAGACCAATTTATACATGGTTATAATATGGTTTGTTATTGGTCTGGTCACTCACTTCCTCTTGTTAAATAGCTGGTTTGTCATTGCGGTGCATTCAGCTGCATCCACTCACATTCTTTAGCAGTGACCAGGGGGTAAAGGGGACTAACGAGGCTTAACCTTCCAGACCTCAGTGACCCGCTGTGGGCTAGTCACCAGGAGTCATCCCCTGGAGCTGTGGTTCACTGTTTGAGGAGACAAACTTAATGAATAAACACTGTGTAGTATTTTCTGTTTGAGCTAAAAATATCATTGTAAACATCAAGCCACATCTGTACCACGTTTGAGCTTAATTAGATATTTGGATTTCTACTTTAGACTTGTTGACAGATGTGAAAGAATTACAGAGACTTTGGAATGGTGTTACTGTGGTAGGTTTGGTAGAACTCAGTCAGCTATAGACATGTGCTGCCGATCGAATAGCTGACTAAAAGGGGGGCGGGGCAAAAGCTCTCAAAACTGTCACATATCTCTATGTATCCGACACAAACTGCACTCAAGACTGCAACTGCGCGGGAGTTCACGCAAAAATAACTATGCTGAACAAGTACTGAAAGGATTTATATAAAGACATCTTACGTTTAATCTGCCTTTTTACATAATACCAAAAAAATACCAAATCCTCAGTCACTCACTCACTCACTAACTTTCTGCTGCTGCTCCACATAAATCCTTATAATCTGAATAGAATGATTAGTCAGCGAATACAAATTTTGCTCGACTAAGACACCATCGGCCGATTAGTCAAACTAAAGCCATTTCTTTGTGTATAAAAAATGCATTTCCCCTCAGAAAGTAACCTCTTTCTTTTTTTTCCCAAATACTTTCCAGTATCACGATTTTATTAATTATTTTGATCTCAAGACTTGTATCAATCATAGAGAGAATACCTGTTTGTTAAGCACTCGTTGGGTTGGGATATTATTTGAGACTGAGAGTGAGTTTTAGTCTTTTCTACGTCTGTCACGATAACAAATTTTGAAGGGCGATATATAGTCACAGAGATATACTGTGATAAACGATAATATTGAAAATGCTTTATGCCGCTGACAGAATAACAATAAAGGAAGATTATGCCAGTCAACAAATATTTAAATATACAGAATCATTAAAAGACATGAGCTACAACAAATAAACCGAGCAATGAACCAATAATAAGTCATAGAAGTTACTTTTTCAACCCTGAATTGCTAAATTTTTTTTGAATTACAACAGTAACAACAAAAATACCGCCACTTTCTCAAAGAAACTATTCACACGATAAATATTGAGCCCCAAAATGTATTGATCCAGCTATCGTGTATTGAATAATAAGTCGATATAGTGATTATTGTGCCAGGCCTAGTTATTTCTAAGTGTCAGTGATCAGCTTGGGTCGTTTTTGAGAGGTTTACAGCTGATCCTCTGCCAGTAAAAGCGTGTGGTTTGGAGCAGAATTCAGATTTAAGAGGAGGAAATGTGACTACTTTTGTTTTAAATAGCAATGATTAAAAGTATGTGTTTATGTTAATGATAGTAATTTTGGAAAACGTTTTTATTTTATTTTTAAAAGAAGAACTTAAAATTGAAAATTGAGATCTGTCCATATGAGTTATGACCTTTTTTTTTGCCATTTTTGCCATATTGCCTAACCCTAACCCACCTATCTCGTTACTTGTTGATGCACTGAAGGCTGCTGTGTGCTTTTTTTAGGGCTCGGTCGCAGTAAAGATTATCACCAAAGTGCAAAAGCCTGTAATTTGTCCACACCACATCACTGGCTCCAAATGTGCTCTTACTGCTGGAGGATGCGTGGAGCACTCATTTCGCATGTGCATTATCTTCAATTAGAAGCTAAAGGCAACACCGAGGTTAAATTTAGACAGGAAGTAAAACGGAGGGCAGGCAGAGTGCAGAAAAAGCCAAATGCTGTTAATAAGGTAAACAGCGTGTTGTTGTCAAGTAGGGCTGAATGATTTAGGAAAAAATATCCAATTGCGATTTTTCTGACAAGCTTTGTGATTGTGATTAGATTTGCAATTTCTGTTTTAATAATCGGATTTTGTTCAAAGTTCATATTTTAAACAAAAAGCCTAATATGAACTGACAAAGTAGTACAAGAATCATGTTTCAGAACATGTTTGTACAGATCTAAACTACAGGGTTAGCAGTTTTTTGAAGAATAAGAGCCCATGGACACACAGGGAGGGCATCTGACACACAGGGAGGGCATCTGACGCACAGGGAGGGCATCTGACACACAGGGGCATTTCAGAACAGATCTAAACTACAGGGTTAGCAGTTTTTTATGCAGAATAAGACCGGAGATTTAGTTCTTTGTAGAGAAAATAATGACGCATCCAGCTTTTGTGATTTGTTAATTGCTTCCATGCAAATTACAATTTCGATTCGACATCAATTAATTTTGCAGCCCTATTTTCAAGAATATAAAATCTATTGAGTTTATTTACTTTTGTGGATTGTTTATTGTTTTAAGGTAAAGGTTTAAGTTGTCCCTATGAAAATATATAGCTCTGTTGCTGTTGCCCCACCCATACAAACGTGACGAGTGCTAGCTCCAGTGCGGACCTAAACTTTGAGAATGACTTCACAATATTAAAAAAAAAAATTCAAATCTGTTAACTGGACAAAAAGTTGTAGGAGTGAAGACATTTCGCTGCTCATCCAAGCCGCTTCTTTATTTTGTCATATTACTGGTGAACTGAAGAAGCGGCGAAACGTCTTCACTCCTACAACTTTTCATCCAGTTGACAGGTTTGAATTTTTCTTTTACTATGGATCATACTTGGACGACTGAAGGATTACAACAACTTCACAATATGACAAAAAATGAACTACTTTTTTCCCCTCATATTGATTGATTACAATTTGCAATTCCATTTCCTGAACATAAATGACAATAGGCTGCATTGTTTAACACATAAATTTATTTCCAAAGTCTGCTCCAAACCACATACTGACAGAAGATTGACTATAAAATTTGTTTTTGTTGTTTGTTTGTATGCATTAGTATGATTTTGACTGTGCACATTAATGAACATCTATAACAGTTACAGTATTTATGCCTGTTGTCCTTAGGCAGCAAACACAGAAGGCATTTACAAAACATTACAAAAGACCCAAGCTGATAAATGACTAATAGAAATGACTGAATCGAACTCAGTTAAAATGTGAGGCTTAGAATAGAATGTTTTCTTAATAATTTAATAACTGATAATACTAGGCCTGTCATGATAATTACTATATCAACTTATCGTTCAGTACATGAGCAATGGAACAGTTATTCTGGGGGTCATTACAGATGCAAACTAAGTACTAAAGTGTTCCATTCTGTGGTTTATTTATTGTAGCTCATGATTTTTTTTTAAAATATTTGGTTCCATTCTGTGGTTTATTTATTGTAGCTCATGATTTTTTTTTAACAATATTGGTTGAAATCTGCTCTTGGGTTTTTGTGTCAGTGGCATAAATTACTTTCAGTGTTATTGTTTATCGTCTATATTTACTTCAGCGACATGTCGAGCTACAAAATGTGTTATTGTGACAGGCCTAGATAATATATTGGCACATAATAACCTATAACCATTACTCGGTTACTAATACAACTATTCTATACTATACAAAATGTTAGTTCCCTGTCCTCACAGCAGTAAACCTAAATGTGTCTGGTTTAGACCTCTGCCCTCTGACGTGATCACACCGGGCATGTTCTGGGTTCCCACAGGCTGGTGAAGCTCCTAGAAGAAAAAAAAAATGTTTCCAAAATGCAAGTTTAGGTTTACAAGACCACATAAAAATACAGTGCTGAACGAACAACAAAAGCCGACATTCTGACCTCAGATTTAGCACAAGAAAGGAAAATCTGCAAGTGAATACAGGAAAAGAGAGAGTGACGGGGCCTGATGGATGACTAACACAAGTCTGAGGTTTTACACAGAACAAGTAAGCTTCAGATGATAATAAATAGCTCAAAGGCTTTATGGTCAGTTTTCATCTTTCGTACTTACAGGGCTGCAGCGATTACTTCAGTAGTCCACTAGTCGGCCATTTATTTTGGCCCAGATCAGAATTTGATCAAAGTGGACTATCAAGGCAAATGCAAATCAAAAGTGTGTTTTGAATGCACCCTTGGTACGACCGTAGACTGTATATATAAACAGACATGACTAACCTGCTTGACACTCGACTCTGAAAATGTTCGTATTAACCCGCTCTACATGATCCTGGTGTTTTTATTTCGCTATCGTGTCCATAAATCTAGATACGAACATTAATGACAGACAAATCTTTCTCCGATGTCACTTCCGCTAGTGTTAGCGTCGCTAAACCAGGGACGTTACCTTCAACAGCCTTGCTCTGGATTGGCTCTTTGGTTGCTATGATATCGTGGTCGGTAATATAGAACTTGGATCCAAATTGGCCCCTATAACTGCTCTAGCCTCACGCCCCGTAACTGCTCTAGCCTCGATGTAGTTAATTTGACTGGAGCCGAACGCTATGGGTGAAGTCGCGCTCCCTTAATCCACCCCAGTACAGTCTGTGGGTATGACTAACAGCTACTAGCGCTCTACAGCTTAAAATAGCATATACCGGTAATTCATTAATTTATAATTCTCACCACAATAAAGCTAAGATTAATCGCTAATCGCATTATAACTTCAGTCGCAATGCATGTCACAGTCGCTTCCAGTCCCTTCTCCGCAGAGGGGCAGCAGTGGTGGGCCTGTCCCTCGTTAGTGAAGTGCTCGGGGGCATTTGAGGAATGTTTGGGCAGCTGCTGTCCCACAGACTGTCCCACACAAAGCCCCTCTCTTTGGGACAGTTTTTACACAAACTGACCCCGACATCCAGAGACGTTTACAGGAGCCTCTGAAGAAGAGCCAAACACTGTCTTTACTTCAGGCCACTGCTGTAGTGGGGAGGAAGAGGGGGGGGCAAAAGTTTGGGTTTCTGTCTCATTTATTAAGACGACTATGGTGAACCCCACTATTTCATCAGTCATCTAAACGAGCTGGTAATACTTGTAGTTGTCTTTAACAATAATAGTCATAAGAATATAAGAGTTAATGGTGCGCTGTGTAACTTTTCAGGTGGAGGATGTGCTGCATACCTCCTTGTCTCCATGGAGATGTTTTTGCTTTGCCTGGAATGTTCCACTATATTAAACGGTCTAGTCCAGCCTGCATTTCATTTAAGGGTATTTAATGCTCGGAAGTTCAGTGAAAAACACGCATTCTTACTGTGGCTGTAGTCCGTATTGTACTGGAGTAGAGGCTGCCTTGTCTTTAAGGCTGCAACTAACAATTATTTTGGTATTTTCATTCATTCATTTGTAGTTTAGATCATGAACGGCTCATTTTATTTCTTTCATTTTGAACAACCCTACATCTTTTCTACTTGATATTTAAATTTCCCATCACCAATATAACAACTGGCCTAAAGAGAATGTTTTGAGCAAAATATGGCGCTCCCTCTCCCATGACACTCTATCCTCTCCTCCCTGGTTCCTGTGCCACCCTCATATCTCATAAACGTGTCGCCCCATCTCTCGCATTTTTGCCGCTCCCCAAACTAAATGCAGCGTCTCTTGTAAACTTCTGTCTGGTGCCTGTCCCCGGTGCTCTGATTGGAGGTCTTCTCCTCTCTGTCTCCCCGTCCCGGGACTTTTTGGGGATGTCCGAGGGAGCTGCACATTCCTGGAAAGCCAAAGGAATATTGAGAATTCCCATGAATGCGGAGAGCAGCAGGTGCGGCCTTTGCGTCTCTAAATCACTCAGACCAGCCCAGATTCTGAGCAGCCGCTCGCAGCACGACAGCACATAGTCAGAGTGTGGGAGAGGGCAAATGTTCACAACCATCATTTTGAAAGGGATATGTAATTTGAAAATCGTATTATGCTCGATATATCAATGCAAAAAATTCCGCGCATGTGTCTGTGTTGTTCTTGTTTTCTTCCAACAACCAGAAGGTGGCGGTGCATCAATGAGATTTTAATCTTCAGCAGTGAATCAGAACTGTAGCACCATGCAGTGTCAAACTTTTACAGCCCCTGAGGATTTTACAAAATTTAAGTTTTTTGCTAAATATTTTGTAAGTAAATTTGAAAATGTACAGTCAAACTTGTAGAGTTCTTATATAGGCCTATAACAAATGTTGAAGAACGATATATTGCTACACAGAAATACTGCGATAAATGATAATAATGAAACTACTTTATGGCACTTACGCAAAGCAGGAGAATCCCAGTAAACACGTGTTTAAATACAGTCTCAAGGCCTGAGCTGCAACAAATAAATAGCAGAATGAAGTAATAATTAACAATAGAAGTTATTTATTCTACGCTCTACGGCTCAAATCTTACGTTATTACATAAAAATTACAAAAATATCCTCGCTGTTGCAAATTGTACACATGATAAATATTGAGCCCCAAAATATATTGGTCCAGCTTTCATATACTGAACCATAAGTCCATACAGTAATTATCATTGTATATCAATTATATGTTGTATTTTTTTTTATTTAGATTATTATATAGATTAGATTATTTAGATTTAGATTAAAAACTAACAATGCTGCTTCAAAATGCCACTTGTCCCCATGGAGATAGTGTAGCTTTGTAATGTTCCACAGTACGGCACCAAACTTCTATCTCCATGGAGACAATAAGCTGACACCACCAGGTCAAGTTACAGGTTAGACCTTTAAAGAGGGGGCTCAAGATGTTCTTTTAGCTAAAAACGCCTGTAACTGAATCAGAGAGATGGATGAATTCAATGCCATAGTGTATAACATTCCAGGCACAGCAATAACAGCCCAGTGGAGACGAGCTGACGGCAAACCCCCACTAGAAAAGTTACTAGGCCTGTCACGATAACACATTTTGAAGTACGATATATCGCTGTAGTAAATATAAACGGTAATATTGAAACTAGTTTATGCCACTGACACAAGAACCCTAAAGCAAGATGATCCCCACTCTAGTGATTATTTGGAAGCTATAATGAATCATACAAGTAATTTTATGAAATGTTTTACAGCCCAAATCTCATCCTAAAACAGAAAAGTAACTAAATGTTCTGCAGTACTAAGAAAAAGCACTGAGATAAATACTGACCCCCAAAAATTATTACCGTATTTTCCGGACTATAAGTTGCACTTTTTTTTATAGTTTGGCCGGAGGTGCGACTTATACTCAGATGTGATTTATATGTGAAATATGTTTTTTTTTTTCTTCATTGTTATGCATTTTTTGGCTGGTGCGACTTATACTCCAGTGCGACTTATACTCCGGAAAATACGGTATTTCGTGTAACATATAGTCGATATAGTAATTGTCGTGTCATGCCTAAAAGTTACACAGTACACCTTTTAAATTTTAACCTTCCCAAAGTATTAGTTGTTTTTCCCTATGTTTTTCCGGTACAGTCGTTGTTCCATTGTAAATTCCCACACACCCCTCAATTAGGACACAGATAAGGGGATAAAGTAGGAGGCATGTCTCAGTGGCTTTCTCTTTGTGTTGTTGACACAGTTTCCAGTTGGGACAAGAGGAACGCTGCTCCTGCTTAAGTTATATGATCCCTGCCTTCAAGAGTCCCGCCCCGAGCAAGACCCAGGCCACGCCCCCTAGCAACACGCAACCCACGCCCCCTCCACAACCAGCGCTGGATACTTGGGTGAGTCTGCCATTCTTATCAACACTCCCTACACACTGCTACTGCTGCAACGGGACCTTTTTATTATCAGGTTTTAATTAGTTACTACAGTTGGCTAGACTCCAGACAACTCAGATTTGGTATCCACTGAATTCATCATAAAGTTTTGGATCACTCTATTGCAAGTAAGTACGTTTATTTTAGTACTTTTAATGAGTTGTTTCTTTCTCTCCTAATGACTCAACTCCCTCCAACTCTTCAATTCACTGCAATGTCTTGATTCATGTTTTATCAGCTGTTTTAACTTGTAATTTTATGTTTATTCATTGAAGCTTTTAAAATGGATTGGATTTCTGTCATTTCTACCGGTATGACTGACTAGAGAGACTGTGGTGGTGCAGGCAATGCGCATTTTAATGGGTTTATTTATTAGCTTTTTAAATATTTAAATGTTATTTATTGTCATGGAAACTTTTAAGAAGTCTTTTAGAACACTACGGATACTTACGGATATTAAACTAATTTAAACTGAATCAGTACCACCTGAATCACTAAAACCACTAAGCCAAGCCAGAGCTAAACCAGGACTAAAACAAGACTCAACCAGGACTAAAGCAGAACTAATTGCAGACTGAAAAAGGACTAAATTATGGGGGAAAACCAGGACTAAACCAGGACTAAGCCAGAACTCATTCAGGACTAAACTATGGGTAAACCAGGATTATATTGGAACAAAACAATCAATCAGGACTAAAATGAGACTCAGCCAGGTCTAAGGCAGAACTACTCCAGAACTTAGTCAGGACTAAACTATCTGTAAACCAGGACTAAACCAGAACTCAACCATTCCTTAAACAGACCTACTCCATAACTCAATCTGGACTAAGCCATGGGTAAACCACGACTAAACCAGACCTATACCATGACTCAATCACTAATGACTAAACTATGACTAAATCAGGACTAAATTATGGGGGAAATCAGGACTAAATTATGGGGGAAATCAGGACTAAACCAGGACTAAACCAGGACTAAACCAGGACTAAACCAGGACTAAACCAGGACTAAACCAGGATTAAGACAGAACGAATAGGACTGAATCAGGGCTAGACTATTGGGGAAATCAGGACTCAATCAGGACTAAACCAGGTCTAATCCAGGACTAAACTCGCACTAAATTATGGGTGAAACCAGGACTAAACCGGAACTAAACCAGGATGTGGGGGGTAAGAGTAGCGCTCAACCAAGACTCAATCAGGACTAAACAAGGACTTGGAAGAGCAAACGACTCTTTTGTTTTTGAACCATTGTGGGGTAGGTTTCCACATTGTCCCATTTCTTAATCTAAAATAGCCATCCCAGCCAGTTTCACATGCTACTTAAGACAATTATTGCTGCGTCCAGGGACTGAATAGACTGTTTGTGCAACTTTCAACAAATATGACCTAAAATAATAAAACGCCAGCCTGAAGACACTTGAAGAACAACACTAGAATTGTTTTTACATAATATTCTTAAGGGTATTGTGAGCATAGCAACCACCAGTAACCAAGGATGTTTAGCAATAGCAGCTTGTTTGTCTATCGAATGTGGTATTGCGTTTGCTTTGTAATAACTATTTAAAAAAAAAAAAAAAAAAAAACGAAAATAAAAATGTTAGTTTAAGAAGGACCAAACAAAATTGGACAAATTGGATTTTTTTTTTTTTTTTTGTTTTCTTTTATGTGGAATGCGGATGTGAGTCACTGGCTTGACCCATGAAGGAACTCCTAATGCCCTGGTAGAGATCTTTCAAAGAGCTTGTAGTCTTTGCAGTTTCAGACACATCCTTAAAATCTAAATGGTATATCCGCTATGCTTTTTCCATTTTATTTCCCCAACATCCGTACTTGAAGCTCACACACGCATTTACCGTATTTTCCAGAGTATAAGTCGCACCAGAGTATAAGTCGCACCAGAGTATAAGTCGCACCAGAGTATAAGTCGCAAAAAGTGCGACTTATAGTCCGGAAAATACGTTATACATTTAGGGTTTTGCCAAAGGACACAACAACAGTATAGACTGATGAGAGCAGCAATCAAACCACCAACTTTTGGGTTTTTTCCTAGTGGATATTAGCAAATATTTTTTTTATTTAGATTTTTTTTAGTATCTCAAAAATGATATTCTCACAATATTATCCGTCATAAATGTGGCAAAACTTGTCTTACCCACAAAAGTGCAGGAAAAAAAAATCACTCTATACTCTTTTTTATATTTAATAAATTCAATTCAAGTTTATTTGTGTAGCACGTTTAAAACAACTTCAGCTGACCAAAGTGCTTCAAATTAAAGTAAAAAAACAAACAAACAAATAACATAATCCATAGGAAAAAGTACAATAATCAGCTCTTTTTGCAATATTTTTAGATCTTTTTAAAAATAAGCAAAATACCACATATTCAAATTACGCATATATTCTAAACAACTTTCACAATTCAATTTTTCAATACTTTCCCCACCTCTAGTTTACCCAACCAAAAACCGTAATCAGATGAAATTTTGAAATGGCTTTGTTAGGTTAATATTTTATCTGGAGTTGTCAAAAGTATCGAAAATCTGATACTAATCAATACTAAAAGAACAAATGTTGATACCAAAAAAGTCTCATTCATATAATGAACCTTTCCTGAATAGCTTTAGAATGATCTTGAATGATGGGCGTAGATCTAGAATGATCTACGCCCGTGGACCACTATGGAACCTACCTGGACGACTGAGGGATTACACAGATATAAAGCCACATGGGAATATAAAAGAACGTACTACCATTTAATGTTGAAAACCACTTTCTATTGTCTGAAGAGAGTTTTTTGTGCTATTGTATGTTTAATGGACTACTTCCTTCATAGTCATTCATGTTTCTTTGACTGCTCATGTTTTGTGGATGTCAACATTTTAGCTCTTGTTCTAGTTGAGTCGGGGTTTTCTCATTAAATCCTTACGTAAGTTGCGGTAACCTTATTTTTGTGGTAAACAGATTAGAGGGAAGTTATTAGTGACACAGAGGCCCAGTGTGAGCGGTCAGGAGGTGTGAACGCTCATGAGCCCAGGGTCACGTCCACGTCACAGATAATGGAGGCCAGATAACGGTAACCTTCAGCTTTAGACGAGAGCGGAGCATAGCGTGTTCATATCGAAACTGATGGTACAATATCAGTGATTTGTCATTGAAAAAATACTTCTGTAAAAGCCTTCAGTGCTGTGAGCTGTCAGCTGTCTAAGCAAAACCACGATGATGATGAAAACAGTAGCTACAGTTACACGCACACCAAAATCTGATTAGTATCTGATTATGATTCTGATTTTAAATTTCACAAAGACCTAACTGTGTCCCCAGATATGAGGTAAACGTATTAGCTTTTACTGATAACAGTTCTAGTGCTGATTTATTCTTAATTACAAAAACACTGGACATGACAAGATGTTTTATGTTCTATTTTGGCATTTTGCTTCTCAAGACAATTATCCAATCAGAAAGCAGAATGAGCCTCACATGAGTTTCTCAATTGTGTTGCCAGATTCAATGCTGAAGTCCAGTTAGTTTTAACCTAAAAGAGTTCTCTCTTATCTGAATCGTCACTTCCTAAACCCCAGCACCTGCAGCCAGTCATTAATCAGTGCTAGTACGGCTTCTGCTTTTCACTGCTGCTCCTGCTACTTAAAGTGTAAAAGTAGTGAGTGACCTCAGTGCAGTGTCCAGGACCTTTCCACCCGCCAGATGTGAACCAGGATCTTGGTCAGGTGAACGTCGCTGGAGGATTGGCCTATTTTGCAGTGTTTTTGATGGTTTGAAACTATAGCTGGAACTGCCCCAGACACAGAGAGAACATGCAAACTCCACATGAAGGGCCCCAAAATGTCGCCCAACAAGAGAAACCTTGATGCAAAATAAGAATGCTAAACTTCACTTCGCCAAAACACAAGGATGAGTAGTAAACATTTGGCATCGTCTAAAAAATGTTGATTTTAAAGTAGCCGTATCTTCTGCAAAAGGGGCACGTTGCTCTTCTTTCTGCTCCCTTACATTCATTTGTGTATGTTTAACTTTGACACTGTTGACGTAATTCAAATGTTATGAAAGAATAAATAGATAAAGGTTAACTATCGAAGGTTGTAACTGAGCCTTGTAGCTGGCAGATTGCCGCTGCAGCAAATCTATTAGTCAGTTGAAACTCGCTCCTTGGTCAGTGTGAAACCAAGCCCACATTCCTGTGTTAATCATCAAACCACTTCACTCCCAACTTTATTTAAAAGTGTCTTTAGCGCAGAGCTAATGCTACTTCAGCAGCTTATCTGAAACAGAAAGATAAAGAAGGTCACA
>KN485200.1:35179-52071 GCA_000787095.1 Periophthalmodon schlosseri | reverse complement strand
TATTTGGAATTCCTACCGCGAGTATCATAGCAACCAAAGAGCCAATCTGGAGCGAAGCTGTTGCCTGCACCGCTGGTTTAGCAGGGGGCGGGCGCTTAGCAACGCTGTCAATCAAACCCGTTGCTAACGCTAGCGGGTACGACCTCGGGGGAAAGAAGGCGCCTGATTTGTCTGTTATTAATGTTCAAATCTTGATTTACAGACACAATAGTGAAATAAAAACACCAGAATCATGTTGAGCGGGTTAATACGAACATTTTAAGACCAAAATGACGAGTCTGACAGCAGCAGTTACAGAGAGAGGAAGGATGGAACGCGGCGGTTAGCAGGTTAGCTCTGTGTATATATACAGTCACACCCAATGGAGACGGGCTGTTTTGTTCTCTGTTGTAGGTTTTATATTGCATAAATAACTGCTGTCTTTTACCATTTGCTCATTGCTATCATTCATTCTGCAGTACACGCTACATGAACTCATGTCTCATTCAATCTTCTCAGGACACAGTTGCAGGGACCGGAATGTGCGTGGGTGCATTCCTCTCTGCAAGTGTCAAAGGCGTGTTACTGTTTATTATTTTAAATGAATGCAGATGAAAAATTAAGATTGTTTTCTGAGCATTCAAAGGTTCGCTCTTAGTTTAGGCTGAGAGATATGACGATAAAAATCAAATTGTGATCTGATTTTTCTGACAATCTGCTATTTTGGTGATATTTATTTAGTGATTTTTTTTTTTTTTTTTTTGAGTGCTGTTCATTGGAGCTTTTGGGTCAAACGGTAGTAGTTTCTTTGCAAAAGTGGGGAGATATGGAGTATTTTTGTTATAATACGATGAGATTTGAACAGTGGAGGACTGAATAAGTCTCATTTATGGCTAATTATTAGTACATTCCGCTATGTATTTGTTGCAGCTCATGTCTTTTAATTAAATTGTCTATTTAAAAATGGTTTACTGGGATTATTTGCATCATTTAAATCTTAGTCAGTGACATAAAGTATTTTCAATATTATCATTTATCACGATATTTCTCTGTAGCGATATATTGAGCTTCAAAATTTGTTATTGTGACAGGTCCATCAAATACACTTTTTCTCACACACTCCTTTTACTCTTTCTGATTGCGAAGGTTGATTGTTCAAAGTTTTATTTTAAACACATCCAAAAGAATTGACAAAAAGACTGAAACATGAAACTAGATCTGTCACGATAATTACTATATCGACTTATCTTTTAATATATGGAAGCTGGAACAATATATTTTTGTGGCCAGTATTCATCATGTTTCCTTTTTTTTTGCACTACTGGGAGATTTTTGGTTATTTTTGGCTGTATGATGAAATTTAAGCTGTAGAAAGTTGAATTAATAACTTCTATGACTCATTACAGATGCAAACTAATGTGTTTCATTCTGCTGTTTATTTATTGCAGCTCATGATTTTTAACAATATTGTAGATTTAGAATAGTTTTAGACCAGAATTTTTCACTGGTTTAGACCATAGACTGTATAAAGAAGTGGACTGAGTGAGTGTGACGTCGCCCACAGCGTTCGGCTCCAGTCAAATGAAGCTCGTCGAGGCCAGAGCAGTTATGGGGTGAATTTGTAGCCTAGTTCCATATTTGGAATTCCAACCACGAGTATCATAGCAACCAAGGAGCTAATCCGGGGCAAGGCTAATGAAGGTAACCCCTTCCCGCCACGGAACGAGCGGTTAGCAACGCTGTCAATCAAACCTGTTGTTAACGCTAGCGGGAGTGATCTCAGGGAAAGAAGGCGCCTGATTCGTCTGTTATTGATGTTCATATCTTGATTTACAGACACAATAGCGAAATAAAAACACCAGGATCATGTAGAGCGGGTTAATACGAACATTTTAAGACCAAAAGGACGAGTCTGACAGCAGCAGTTACAGAGAGAGGTGACAATTTTTGTATGTGAAATGAATTGTGTTTATGTCGCGCCCATGATCACTTCCTGTTTGGAACGTGGCGACTAGCAGATTAGCTACGTCCATTTATATATAGTCTGTGGTTTAGACCCAACTTCTTCTGTTTATGTTTGTTCCAAGGTTTAGTCTTGGTTCAAATGTGTGATTAAGCCCTGTAAGACTTAGACCTGTAATAGTCATTCACAATAATGAACTTTTCTGGCGATGGTGAATATGGAAAAACATCTGATTGGGTCTGAAGAGCGCCCTCTGCAGTGACGGCCCATAATCAGTTTGTGTCATGCCCCAAAACAACTGTAATATTCCTCAACAACTGGCCATTTACGCATCACTAAAAGCACTTATTTCAATGTGAAGTCATCCGATTATGTAATTATGTTATTTCTGTCAGACTGTGGGCACTGTTGTTTTGCAGGGTCAGGATGAGACGTAATTTCAAAAAGACTGGACACAAGATTTTAAAATCATTCATAATACATACATTAGTGTTGTCACGATACTATCACTTCATTTTCACTCGTTTTTTTATACCAAGGGAAAGCTCAATACGAGATTTTGATACCACAATAGTAATAGTAAAATCCTCTCTTTTGTAAACAATATAATGTATTTTTCAATGCAAAATGTGTAGGTAGATTTGTTCAGGAAAGGTCCAATTCTGTCCTGCTGATGTTATTGTTAATTAATGTTTGTTTTGCCGGATCAATACTTCTTCAAATGAGTATCTAGTCTAGTTTTAATATCAGTTTGTATACTTTTGACAACTTTAAAGTAATTTGTGCTGTAGGGATGGAACATTAAACAATAACATCGTTTATCGTGATAAAGAGTCGACAAGACAGGGACATTTGATATAACTGTGATAAGTGTTTTATTCTGCACTCTTCTCTTTTAATGTTAATTTTATGATGATTATTTGTGATTGTTTATGTTTTGTGTCTTTATGTCTTTCTTATTCTGTAAAGCACTTTGAATTACTTTGTGTACAAATTGTTCTATACAAATAAACTTGCCTTGCCATAATCGCCAACAAAGATAAACTCCATTATATCACCAGAATGTGCAGGAAAAAGCTACTTCTCCCTGTTGATCTCCTCTAGATCAGATAGAACAGTTGTTTAAACACGGAACCTATTCTTAATATTAAAATTATAATTATTCATATCCAGAACAGTTTTAAACCATCAGCAGCTTTAATTGTATAATCGTTAATTGCAATATTTTGGCCATGATAATCGTGACACCAGATTTCAACATCGTCCCATGCCTGTTGTGCAGTTAAGTTTACAATTTTGACCTTTCATAAGTCGTCCAGGAATAATGGCTCCTGCTCCCAAATGAGAGAGAGGCAGCATTTTCAAGATTCTGAAAATAGCCCGTATACTTTTGTCACAATAATTACTATGTCAACTTATCGTTCAGTAAATGACAGCTGGAACAAGACATTTTGGGGCTCAGTATTTATCATACGCAGCGATCCAGCTTTTTCAGTTCTGATACAGATTCTGATATTATGTGCCACTACCCGATATGAACCGATACCAGAGCAGACACTGAAAACAGCATTTATTTCCTTAAAACAAAAATAAAATAAGACTAAACCAACCCAAATGTGTTATGTAGCTGCTTTTTATCATCAAGTAACTACTGAACAACTTTGTATAAATAAAAGTTCAGACTTTCTGGGCCACTACACTACACTACAACCAGTAAAAATTACAATTACATGGATGTCTGTGTCCAACCAGGATATCGACTGAACCAATATTTGGAAGCCGATATCTGATCCAACTCATTTTTCAGTATATATGCGATGCCATTTTCGGATCGGTGCCTCTCTAATCATGTGTACATTTTCTCTGTCATAGTGGGGAGATTTTTGTTATTTCTTTGTAATACAATAAGATTTGAGCTGTAGAGGGTTAAATAAGTTTGTTTAGGTCTAATTAATGGTTAATTTTGCTTTTTATGTGTTGAAGCCAACGCCTTTTAATTAATGCCTTTATTTAATTATCCTTCTTTCTTGCTGTTGTTTCAGCGGCATAAGTTTGAATATTTTTGTTTATTGTAATATTTGTCTGTAGCAATATATTTAGTGTTATCGTGACAGGCCACATTTGCACAGCAGCCTTAGATTTCATCCATACAGTTTGCTTGACGTCGTGTATTTAAACTTCTTCTCTTCATTTCAGGCTCTGACAGTCCGACATCTCACTCCAAAGACGTGACCACTCACACTCGGGCCATGAAGCTGAAGCACCAGGCTCTGCAGGAGCGACTGGAGCTGTGTCTGCTGGAGCTCAGGACGCTGTGCATCAGGGAGGCTGTGAGTAACATCATCAGAGGAGGATCATGGGAGTTTGAGTAATGCATTAGGGCCAATCGATTAGTCAACTAAAAGGGGGCGTAGCAAAAACTCTGAAAACTATTAAATATCTCTATAATCTGGCCATGTATCTGACCAAAACTGGTACAATGAACCAAGTGGATGGTAATAATGAACTGGCAAAACATATCACCAAACTACTTTACAAAAAACAGAAAAAACACTGTATGTGATTCCAGAAACTCGCACCTGAAGCTTAACGTGAGTAACAATAGTTAACGCTTATGAATTCACTGGTAAACTTCCCAAAATAATATAACAATAAGGATTCAATTTCACTCATGTGAAATTGGTGTTCTGTTTTCTAGAAAGTTAAAACCATACTTCCTTTTATGCCATTCTGTGGAAGATTACAGTCAGAGGACCAACATTTCCATGGAAATAAGGAGGAAGCCGTCCTCCAGGCCAAATAAGTCAGGTTTGTGAAATGCAAGCCCGCTCAGAGTAAGGATGCATGCTTTTAAGTTTTTCAGGGCCACAAACACTACCAAAATGAAAAAAAACATGCTTTTATTTGTCAATTTTTTGGCTTAAAAGTTACATACTGTGGCTTTAATATGATAAACTACAAATGCCCTATGATACATTTTTCAGTTTCTCAATTTTACAACAAAAAAAAGTACAAAATACACATACAACAAGAAAATATACATTTAAAAAAAATATCTTTGCCATAAATAGGGCTAGAGGAAGTTGCAGTGTTGGCATGACTACTTCAGTGCTGTTAAACCCAAGGTACAAAACAGCAGCCTGCCTGTTATAATATAAACAGGAGAGTAATCCAGTAGTGACTCACTGAGAACAGAAACTCGTCCCAGACTGTTACGTAAGTCTGTCCAATCAAATACGAATGATCAGGTTTATGTCTAAAGGAGTGACTGAGGGAACGACACCTCCAGTCAACAGAACAGGGACATTATGGTCGTAACGTTTGTGCAATAACTCTCTGCAAACAAGCCTTTTTTTATTGCCCCTTATCTGGTACAGTCATTAGTTCAACATTTGCATCATTTCAGTCATACGTGTTTTATATGTTGTCATCGTCATCGTCATTGTTGTCTTTTCGGGGTAATATTGCATTTGTTACTAAGCAAATTGTGCCACACTGAATATGCACACTCCACGCAGTCTGAACCTAGGACCTTCTTGCTGTGAGGCAAAAGTCTTAACCACTGAGCCAACAAAATCCCAACAGGGTTCATGGTCTTCTGCAGATCTAAACTTTTATTCAATTACAATATTTTTAGTTTTACACTGGGGCTACTTTATCGTCACATTTATAAGTTTATGCATGATATTGTTGTCCACTTTTAGACCTGGTTCCAGCCCGGTCTAGTCCCGGTCTAGTCCCGGTCTAGTCCCGGTCTAGTCCCGGTCTAGTTTTTGTCTACGGTTGGTCGAGTCCTGGTCGAGTCCTGGTCGAGTCCTGGTGAGTCCTGGTTCGAGTCCTGGTCGAGTCCTGGTCGAGTCCTGGTCGAGTCCTGGTCGAGTCCTGGTCGAGTCCTGGTCGAGTCCTGGTCGAGTCCTTAGTCCTGGTCTTAGTCCTGGTCTTAGTCCTGGTCTTAGTCCTGGTCTTAGTCCTGGTCTTAGTCCTGGTCTTAGTCCTGGTCTTAGTCCTGGTCTTAGTCCTGGTCTTAGTCCTGGTCTTAGTCCTGGTCTTAGTCCTGGTCTTAGTCCTGGTCTTAGTCCTGGTCTTAGTCCTGGTCTTAGTCCTGGTCTTAGTCCTGGTCTACTCATGGTCTAGTCATGGTCTACTCTTGTTCAAATCCTGATCTAGTCTTGCTCAAGTCTTGCTCAAGTCCTGCTCAAATCCTGGTCTAGTTCTGGTCTACGCCTCGACAAGCTTCTACGTACAAAGATAGTGCTTGTTGTAAAATGTTTTTTCCTGTAACCACCTGGATGATCTAATCCTGGATACACATTGTGACGTGAGTTTTGTTTCTTCATTTGTGCACCTCCTCCTCTGCTCCTCGGGGTCGGGCTTTAGTTCAGTTCCATAGCTTTTGTTTTAGTTTAAAGGGCCCATATTACGCTATTTTCTGATCTAGGTTATAATGCTGTTTCCCCGTCACAAACAGACCTGGAGTTGTGTTTTGTTTCATTCACACATGTTTAACAGCCTAAATATGCAGAATTTGTGTGAGTTCTTCTCTCAAACAGAAAACACTCTGTTCCACCTTGTGATGTCAAGTGTTTGTCATGTGTCATGTGTGTTTTTAAACTCCATACACCTTCACTAGAATCATTTGGATCATTTCAGCTCTGTATTTGCCAGTTTCTACTAAACTAAATGTAAAAGAAGCTGTTAACTTGAAAACTACCTCTTCATGACATCACAAAGCGCAACAGAGCATTTTGAGCTTTAGAGATGCAGACAGACTAATAATAAAGGATTAGTCAAACATGTGAGAATGAAACAAAACACAACTCCAGGTGTGTTTTTGATGAGGCAGCAATATTATAACAGGGCTTAAAGCTCATAAGAGTCAGTTTTATGTATTACAGGATCATATCGGGGCTTGTTCTGGTTGTTTTTACATTTCACAGTTTAGTTTAGGTTTAGGCCTGATAGTGTAGTTCACTTTTAGACCTGGTTCCAGTCTGGTTAAATCCTGGTTTAGTCCTGGTCTACTGTTGGTATATTGTTGGTCCAGTCTCGGTCTAGTCCCGGTCCAGATCTAATCCGGGTCTAATCCTGGTCTAATCCCCCGTTTACATGATCTAATTTTAGCTACAGATTGTGACGTTTCAGTTTTGTTTCTTCATGGTTCAGCTTTGTTTCTACATCCAAACACCACCTCCTCCTCCTTCCCCCCTCTGGGCTGGTCTTTGCTCTGATCTCTGGGCTGGTCCTGTTGTGCGTTGGTTGTGTGTTGGTGAAATCCCGGATCATTCCTGATTGTCGACACTCGGGATGGGTCGGGATGGGCGCTCGTGTTGGGACTTGCTCAGATGAACTGACAGAGCTTCGGCTTCCTTCAGGGACACTGGTCACCTCTGACGTATATTTCTAACCGTCTAGCAAAGAGTGACTCAAAATGACAATGCTTCTGTCTCATAAAAATCTTGAATCATGCCACATTAAAGGGTCACTAATTAGTTTGAATGTTTTAAGACAAGACGGGACAAATTTTTATTCTTAAATGGCTAATCCGAATTACTGATTCCCATGGAGAACTTCTTTTAAATTATTTGCATCCAATTTCCTAACCAAGAAAATTATACAAATATAACAAAACTGTGGCATTTCAGACACATTTAAAGCTATAGAATTTCTTTCTTTATCTTTATTTATACAGGAAACCTCAATGAGAGCTCTTTTTCATGGGCGTCCTGTTTAAAATACAACACAAACAGAAAAACAAACAAAACATATGTAAGTCTATAAAAGATTATTAAATATTAATAACAAACTTAAACAAACTCTAGTGCTTGAGATTAAAGGTTTACTATGCAACTTTCTGGTTGCGGGTCTGCCACCTGCTTTTGTCCATGGAGATGTTATTGCTTTGCCTAGAATGTTCCACAGTATGGCATTAAACCGATCTCCTTGGAGACAAGCACATGACACTACAGGGCCATGCTTTTCAAAGAATGTTGGAGCAATAAAAACACCTGTAACTGAATAAATGCAAAATAAATATGTTTAATGCCATACTGTGGAAAATTCCAGGTAAAGCGATAACATCTCCATGGAGACAAGCAGGCAGTGGACTCTCCCTCCAGAAATATTACTGAGTGCTCTTTTAATCTAAAGCATTTTTATCAAAGTATCAAATCAGTATTTTTTTCTTTCAGTTACTTAATGACTTTGTAATAATTCTTAAAGGTCCTATATTGTACAAAATTGTGAGCTTTAAGCCGTGTTATAAAGTTACCTCCTCAAAAACACACCTGGAGTTGTGTTTTGTTTCATTCTCGCATGTTTGAGTAACACTTTATCATTAGTCTGTCTGCATCTCCAAAGCTCAAAATGCTCTGTTTCGCTTTGTGATGTCATGAAGAGGTAGTTTTCAAGTTAACAGCTCCTTTTACCTTTAGTTCAGTAGAAATGGGCAATCACTGGGCTGAAATTATTCAAATGATTCTAGTGAAGGTGTGTGGAGTTTAAAAACACAGTGCAGCACTTCCTGTATTACCACATGACATCACAAGGTGGAGCAGAGTGTTTTCTGTTTGAGAGAAGAACTCAGTTTAAGTGTGCAGGGTTTGTGCGTTAAACATGTGTGAATGAAACAAAACACAACTCCAGGTCTGTTTGTGACGAGGAAACATTATAACATAGATCAGAAAACAGCTTAATATGGGCCCTTTAAGTGTAACACAGTAGTTGTATGTAACAACCACTGCAATATAATAATATTGTAAAATCCAATATAACATAATGCAAAATCCATAGAACCACACAGACTGAAACTGGAACATTTCGTTTACTTTATCTTGATTTCGGCCATTATAAGATAAATTGTCTCTTTAATGAGCTTTAATATAACTTTGAATCGTTATTATCACAACAGCTAATTTTGAAGTTCAATATATTGCTGAAATAAATATGGATGATAAACAATAAAATTGAAATTAATTTATGACACAGACACAAAAACCCAAGAGCAGATTTAAACCACAAACTTTAGTCGTTAGTTTGCATCTGTAATGAGTCATAGAAGTTATTAATTCAACCTTTTATGACTCAGATCTTATTCTGTAGCCAAAAAATAGCCAAAAATCTCCCAGTAGCTCAAAGAAAAAGTACACACAATAAATATTGACACCAAAAAAATATTGTTCCAGCTTCCATATATTAAACGATATAGAAGTCGATATAGTAATTACCGTGACAGGCCTGTGCACACACTATAAAAACATCTCTTTATTTAGTCACTCAGAAACACACATACTCCTGGTGCTGTAGTGACACTTGTGGATACTTGAGAGAGAAAGGTGAGACTGAAGAATGTGAAGTGAAGGGAAAGCTGAATTGTGCAACAGATTTCGCCGAACTCGTTTGCCTGAACATGCTCCAACGACGGCTCCCAAAAAACGCACAGAATTTTAAAACTGCCACAGGCCCGATAAAACACTCCTCCATAAACAACATCTCTAAGTGACTCATTTGGGTTTGTTTGTAGTGTGGAACTGTCTATTGAAAGTGGGAGTGATGTTACTACTAATCTCTTCTTAAAACCACTCAAACCACATGGTAACATATTTATTTAAATGTCTCAAGGCTGTTTCTAGATTAAGTTGATGCTATGCACTTAACTCTTTGTATATTGTTGCAAAATCCAACATTTTTCTTGCACTGAAAATGTGAGTTCGTACTCTGAGCGGGCTCGCATCTCCACAAACCTGTCTCTTGGCCTGGAAGAGCACCTCCTCCTGCTTGTTTCCATGGAAATGTTGTTCATTTGGCTACACAGTATGACAAAAACTTATATATCTCTATGGAGAATGTTCAGAAGTATCATTTTGACTAAGGCTGGGCAATTAATCAAATTAATTTAATTAATTTGGAATTTTAATAATCGAGATTTTGAAACATTCAAGATTGTGAAATCGAGGATTATTATGAAACAAGTTCACTCCTGATTTTTGTACTTGCATAGCAGGGTTATTGTGCAATTACAATTGGATATCTATATAAATGTAATTTAAGGAAGTTTACAATTTCTTACATAATATCATATGATAAGAATAAAAACGTAAAGAGCTTCCGCTATTTGAAAAACGAGCTGTTCCTGCTCTGAGATGCTGCTCTTAGATTAAATCATTAAAATCATAATCGTTCAGTGTGTGCAAAAAACTTATCACCATATCACCCAGCCCTAGTTTTAACTTTTAATCAAGTTATGCAGGTGACCTCCAGAAAGTTACATACTGTTTCTTTAAACAAACATAATGGCTAAAAAATATTTAAATGTTTACCACCAAAAGTTTGTGTCTTTTTTGTTTTGTTTTAGGAGTTAACAGGGAAGCTCTCTAAGGATTACCCGCTGAAGCCCGGGGAGAAGCCGCCTCAGATCCGCAGACGAGTGGGAGCCGCTTTCAAACTGGACGAGCTCAGCCTCCCTCAGAAAAACGGGGTACGTTCAAAACGTGTGGTGGGCTATGGCCAGATCTCGTGTCCGATCCTCCAGTTCTGCTCAAGGTCCTGTCCGATGTTTTTTGAGCCGATACCGATCTAAACTTAGTCTCGCTGATGTGGCCGATAAACAGTATCTTGGCTCAGATCTGGAGATGGGTCCAGGTGCTGCACTGTCCTGACAGGTCAAACCCCAGAGGCACTGAAATGGAAAAATCTCCTTAGAGACAATAGAGTCCACCTTAACCTTAACTCCAAGTCTATACAGTTCAAAAATAACCTAAAAAGACAAAATGTACAAAGCATATTGTTGGTAAGTTGAGTCACATGGTTCATTACTGTCTTGCATAACAGTCATTTTACCTGCCTGCTAATTTTTCTCATCTTGTTCTCTTGCTTGTCGCTCATCGCTTTGCCATAATTGTTTCAGAGTAAGGCTTTAAACTAATCTATCTCCATGGAAACAGGCAGGTGACTCAAGTGAGTCAAATTACAGGTCCAGTCTGTGGAGAGGCGATCATTTTCTCAGTAAGAAATCATGGTTTTGAAGGTATTAAAAAACGCCCGTAATTGAAAAATACGCCTGTCTGACCCACCACCAGAAAAGTTACATAGTGTGCCTTTAAACACTAAGGGACTAAAGTGAAAGAAGCATGGCTCAGTTTGAATGCACAATTACTGTTACTGAGTGTTCAGTGTTTATGTGTAGGTTTGTCAAAATGATCAAAAATCAGATGCTAATCGATACTAAAACTAGGATCGAAGCTAGATACTCATTTTAGCAGGTATCGATACTAAAAAAGGCACATTCACAGGACAGAAATGAACCTGAGCTGTGTCAGAACAATTATAAGACACATAGACTAGTACACGCCCATGGACCACTACGGAACCTACTGGACGACTGAGGGATCACACATATAAGGCCACATGGGGATAGAAAAAGTACTACCATTTAATGTTGAAAATCGCATTCTATTGTCTAAATAAATATAGTGTTTTTATTATCATGGTGGTATCAGAATCGGTATTGAGTATCAAATATATTCCTTAGTATTGAAGTTTGAAATTTTAGTGTCATAACAGCATTATTCATGTGTCCAGGTCCTGTACTGATGGTAAATGTTTAAAAACAGAAAACGTATATATTGCATTGTTTTATTTTATTTTATTTCCAGGATTCAGACCTGAGCTTGGTGGACGCAGAGCTGGCTTTGCAGATGAAGATTTACGAAGCAGCTCGAGGTTTGTGCGACGAGCAGGGCATGAGTAAAGCCGTGAGGAAGAGCAGACTTCAGCAGTGCAAACGAGAGGAGCAGAAACTCAAACAGCTCCAGGAAAAGGCCTTTAAACTGAGACTGGAGCACGGACGGACCTCGCCTCTGCCCGCGCTCAACATCACTCAGCCAGGTAATCGCAATAACACGATGTCTTTACAGATAGTGCGCCCGTATCCAAGGTGGTTCTGAAATATGTCTATGTAACTTTGCTGGTGTTAGGGCGTCTGCTTCCTGCTTGTCTCCATTTTAGTGCATTGCCTGAATGTTCCGTAGCGCGGCATGAAACGTCTTGAAACATGCGTGTTGCTACGTGATGTAGAATTGTCTGAGGAGGTGAGTTTTCAGTGGTGATTGGACTGGTTTTCTAGGGCTGCGAGACTAATTACAATAAAAACATGAGTTGAATAATTGGTAAATCATAGCTCTCAGATAAACGACATGGGGTTTTGCCGTGTAAACCTGCTAACCCTGTAGTTTAGCCCTCTATAAACGTGTTTTGAAATGTTTTAACGGTTTACAGTGGTCCAAAGTTATTCCTCACTTACCTTACGCATTTCGAGCATCCTAATTATTCACCGAGACAGTTTTTCACACTCCCTGCTTATCAGACAATATAATTCTTTCCGATTAGATGCCGACAGCACACAGTGGACTTATTTTGACCTCAAGAACTGCTTATACAATATATCTGCCATGGGGCAAGCCAAATTTGGCTAAAATGCATGGGAAAAAATCGGGTAAAGCTCCTGGATGTGCTTAAAATCTGTACTGTGAACTGAATCCTGACTTTAAAACCTAAATCACAAATATATATACATACATATTTTTCAAAGTTTCCAATTTACAATACCAACAAGTTTAAGATTAAAAACACAGAAACAATAAAATCATATAAAACACGAGACAAAATTATTACCAGAAGTTTTGTTTTTGTAACTGAAAGAGCCGTATCTCTCTTCACTTCACTGAACCTCATCATCGTTTCCTCATAGATGTTCATTGACGTGTGTCGATCGTGCAGCGGCCTGTTGTGTGCGGTTACCTGTCCTTTTGTAACTCACCTGTTCAGACAATACTACACCTCAGAGTCGGTCGTGGGCCACATCTCAATTCTCTTCCTTCTCTTTGGTACTTCTTCTCATTCCTCCATTTTTCAGCTGTCGGTCAAATGCGGCGTATTAAGTCGTGTCCCGAGGCTCAAATCTTTTGCCATTGACCAAAAAGTCGCTGGTTCATTTCCTACTTCCTCTAGTCTAGTCTATGCGTTGCTGTGTGCTTGAGCAAGACACTTCCCCCACCCTGCTTCCTGTGTCTGTATGTGGTTGTTCCTCGTTGGTTGACCATGTGTAAAATATTGGCTGATTCACATAATGTTCATAATGTACTTTTCAGATCAAGGAACCTCTGACGACAGCTCCTTGTCTGATTCTGTGGTACAAGATGAAGGTAAGACTTCTTCACCAGTGAATCACCAAATAATCCTAAAATAAATTCTATATTTAATCCTAAGAGAAAAATAAAGCTGATAAAGACCCTTACAAACATACACGTTCAGACGAACCTCAGACGAACCTCAGCCTGCTCCAATACAAAGCCCCAGGGCATTTGTGTGCAGTCAGTCCCACTTTTTCACCTGCTCTGATGCCAGTGGAGCACACTCTGCACCTGGGCTGAAAGAATATGGAAAAATATCTAATTGAGATTTTTTTTGACAAGCATTGCGATTGTGATGAGATTTGCAGTTAATGGTTTAATAATTGGTTTGTGTTGAAAGTTCACATTTTAAACGTATCCAGAAGAATTTATAAAAAGAATGAAATATGAACTTACAAACTAATACAAGAATCGCATTTCAGAACATCTAAACTACAGGGTTAGCAGTCTGTATGCAGAATAAGACCCCATGGAGACACGGGAGGGCATCTGACACACATGGGCATTGCAGAACATGTTTGTACAGATCTAAACTACAGGGTTAACAGTTTTTATGCAGAATGCGGTGATTACGGTGGATCTTACAACTCCACTTTTTTCTCTTTTTTATATTTATTTAAGATCCATGTTAGAATGTGGACACGTGGTGAAAGTATCAGCGTTTATGTTGCCGCAAATGCAGAGAATTGAATTGTATTTTTTTATCTGTTGACTTTAAGTTGTTATCCACCGCAGTACTGCAGACTTTACTGACCTGTTTGTAAAGGGCTAAATTGTGCTAATGTTGCTAAAATGAAAACCATAACATAAAAAATTGTATTATAATTTTTTGCTGCATCTCCCACAATAACCCCAACACAATCGTATCTTTAACCCAATCTCCTGTCTCTCTCCAGAAGTCGCCAGCCACTCCTCTCAGCTCATCCCCTCTGAGCCAGACGCCATCGCGCGGCTGCCTCGGTCTTCTCCCTCCACTCCCAGCTCCTCGCTGAACGGCGCCCCCTACACGGTCCCCGCATCCCTACAGCTGACTCCTTGCCAGTCCCCGCGCCCCAGTCTGGACTCCACTCTCAGTTTAAACTCCAGTCTCGCCCTGGACGACCCCCCACCCATCGAACACTCGCCCTGGTCCGAGTCCAACCTGGATCAGCCCATCGAGCCTAAGAAGAAGTCACGCTCCTCCAGCAAGAAAAGGTACAGACAGGAAACATTTTACCTTAAGCTTTTTATTTGGTTGTAGGTGGATGGGTTTGTGGGGGAAATGTCTATATTGCTGTATCTTGACATGACAGAAGATTGGGTCTCGTGATTGTAAATTGAGAAGAGCTTTTTTTTACATTGGACCAGAACTGAAGAAGCTGTTTGGACGAGCAGCAAAATGTTTTCACTCACTTTTGTCCAGTTACAGAATTAAAATTTCTTTTGCTATGGATACTACCTGAACGACTGAGGGATTACACAGACAACCTCCTTTACATTTGTTCATATTCATTTTATAGCAACACTTTTAATGAATTCAACCATAACCATAATTGGAGTTGGGAGATGGATCTGGTCAAATGGAAAAATTGATAATATTGCAGTTGTTATTTTTGAAGATGTGCATTTTTATTGACTATATCGTCTATAATTAAAACTGATTATTAAACAAGACCTCAGAGACAGAAACATATAGAGTAATCCTCAAAACAAGAGTATAAAGTGGTATTTTTCTGCACATTTGTGGTCAATTTTGTGGTATATTCTCGCTTTGTGATACTTGAACCTCAACCAAGACAATAACTATCACATTTAAGCACATAACAGTAGGTATTGTTCAAAAATATTGTTTTTGAGATTTGAGTATAATTCTGCTCAATGCACTTCGTACCAGAATGGTTATGCCACAGTGCCACCTACTGCCTCTTTGGCGTTACTGCAACCTAACCAACTAATGCTCTGTCTATTCAGGGGTTTCAGCTTCCTGTTACATGCAACATTTTAATATAATAATAATAATATTTTGCTTTGAATTGTTAATCACTATGCCAACGGTCCTAATGTTTTCACCTCTCTCTCCAGACAGTTGCTAACATATATTCATCCTTCTTTTCTTATTCACAGCAGTACCTAATGTGAAGATATAATATTTTGTTTTGAATCGTTAATCACTGTGGCAACTGTCCTAATTTTTCATCATTCTCTCCAGACGGTTATTAACATGCACTCCTCTCTCCTGCAGTACCCCAGTGAAGACGGAGCTGTTGCCCCCCCTAGAGGAGTGTCTGGCTCAGTGCGCTCTGAGCTCACAGCTGCCCCACCTCAAACTGACGCGGTCCCAGTCCAACAGCACCCCCTCCACGCCAGAGATGAGAGTCCACCGACAGCTCTCACTCAGGTACAGCTTTAACATGCGAATGGACCGTGTGTTTCCCTGATTATGTTTGTCTCCTTATGTAAAGCATCTTTGAAAAGCACAAGTGTTATGTGATATTATTAATCCACCAAGACAGGCCAGGACACAGTTCCAGACCTTAGACCTTTGCAAAATTGTAAGTGTGGTAATGGCTGGCCGGGCAGTCTGGCTGGGAGGCAAAAAGTCTCAACCGGAGTTGCCAAGTCTGCTTCTTTATAGCAACTTTGGATGTCTTTTTTTGGAAAGTCGCATGCAAATTTTGGCAGTTGCGGGTTGCGGGTTTTTCCCTGAGCAGTTCTTTCACTTAAAAAGATTATTGTTTTACGGGAATAGACCCAGTAAAGATTGAAATACACTGAGTAAGATTTTAAAGCAGTTTTTGATGGTAAATGTGCTTCTAAAAATATATGCATCCCATTAGCACTTGTTCAATGGTGGCATACAATGTTAAGATAAATTTTTTTATTTTTTTTTATATTTCTGTGGGGGTGGGGCTGGGTTTTTTTTGTTTTTTTTAAGGGCTTGGTCGCTTGTTGCTCTCTGAAAATCTGGCAACCCTGGTCTTAACCACTGCATAACTTTGTTGCAATACGTTATATCACATCCATCACAAATCTCTCAATTTTAATTATTCTTTTGTCATTTTCGCAGGTTATCCGGCCCTGAATCTCACTACAACCAAGAGCGTGGGAGAACCAGAAGTGCTCGCAGACGCCTCACTGAATATTCCATCACTTATAACGAACCTTCTCCGGCTCCTTCTCCCTCTTTACTGAAAACCTCCCAAAGCTACAGTAACCACGCTGGGTCCGAGGACAGCAACTCCGACCACTCCTACTCCTCCTATAACAGCTCGCCGTGTCACGAATCCCCCTGCGATTTACCCAAACAATACCACTCTAACATCTACTCCAATGGAAGCTACCAACCCCAAATCTTCCCCCCTGCGAGCTACTATCACAGCCCAAAACCACAATCCTCCCCCAAAGCGTATTATGAAGAGATGGTCTATCCAGCTGAAATGGACATGGGGAGAAGCTATTACGCTCAAGCTTCGCATTCAAATAGATATGAATATTGGTACAAGGAAGCGCCCGTACAGCAATACCAAAGAGTACAGAGGACTCCAGAGATTAGACTGGTCCCGCCGCAGCCGCACTGGGATCAACATCATAGTCCGAATTACAGGGCGGGAGTTTTGCCTAAGCAAGTGGTGAACGAGCAGCTGAAGTCGTGGCATAGACGTAGCACTCAGCTTAAAACGCCCAGGTCTCGCTCGCTCGACAGACAGGGGGCAGTACGGTTCAAAAACACCCCCTCGCCGATGGCAAGAGAGGCAAGCTTGTACCCGACGCCCAAGTATCAAGAG